>VDFB02027733.1:0-12292 GCA_007258455.2 Sequoia sempervirens | reverse complement strand
GAGACAAACAAAAGGCCCTAAATCCATAAGAGAGAAAAGTATTATTGGCACGAGTTTATCATGTCTCTTCGACTGTATTAGTCACACTGATGAGAAGTTTTTGGAGAGCATACTTACTTCATCAGCAAGAGGCTGATATCAATTGGAAAAAAAAAATCTCTTCTCGATGATGCTTCAAGTCACCCCAAAACATAAAATACATATGGTCATAATAATGTATGAAAGATTGAATAAAGAAAATTATGGAAGAGATATTATTCGTGATAAATGTGCAAGGTAAATATATTAATGTGGTGTGAAATGAAGTTATTTTCAAAATATTTTATGGGAGGTGAATTGCAAGTTTAAGTATATTTTAGATGACCTGAAAGCAAATTTCGCAGAGAAAACCAGCGAAAAAGTTTTGAAGTGGGTGATTATTTTTATGGTGAAGATGCACAAGTTAAATATTGGGAAAAATACTTTCACAAGGATGGAGAATATTTTTACCAAGAGAAGTTACAAGAGTTGGTAATGGGTAATTCTTTTACCCGAGGGAGTAATCTACTAAACTTGGTGAAATATTTTAACCAAGCTAGATATAAGTGAGAGATTTTCCAGCGAAGGATTAATGAAGATTATTAAAAGCATTATAATTATTATTCACAAAGGAACACAGAGTTGAAGATTAAAATATTTAATTTGCCAAGGGCAATTAATTAAATATTTTTGTCAAAAGAAGAGGAAAACTAAAGCGTTGCAGCGGACGGATATGAAGGGTTGTAACCCTAAAATAGGAACGTATATATATACAAAGTGAAATTGTATCGAAAAGAAGAGATTAGATTTAGGAGAAATAAGCAGTAGGTTAGATAGTTGGTAATTTGAACAGTTGTTGAAACAAAACATCATGATATGTATTGTAAAATATTTTTATATAATGGAGAGGAATATATTTATTTGGTGATCTAATTATGGTGTCAATTGTTTGTCAAATTTATTGAAAACATTATCTGGTTGTCTCCAAGGTTGTCATTTCCTGATTATTTAAATTGAAATATCAAGGATATTCTTCAATTTATCAAAACACACTTGTTGTTCTTGTGTGGTTCAATTAACTGGTTCTTGCAAGACATGATTAAATCCTTTTGATTAATCATAGTAATTTGGAAAAGGAAAGTTGGATCATTAAGAAGAACTTGATAATTACACTCTTGCACGTTTACACAATCTGTAAACAGTCACGAGTGCCAAGCAATTTGAATTATAGCCATTAAGCAAGTCACCCATTATACAAATCTTGACTCCATTAGCCCAACAGAAGTAGGCACTGGTCACACTATTCACATTTTAGAATTTTATAAAATCTTATTAAAACATCCATATCTCAATTTCAATACTAGGAGTAGGAATAGTTAGCCAGCTTTCATCTATTACACTTGTGCCATCGCATTGCATCCATCAAGTCAATCAAGTCACACAATCCTTTAAGTCGCTTTATTCATAGGTACACCACTTAGGTCTAGCATCACCAAGAAGAAGGTCTAAACCATTTGGCCTTGTCTCCGTTACCTCGAAACGACAAGAGATTGGCAACCTCTTGAGGTATTTTACCCTATTTCTTGAGAGCTATTAGAATGTCTAATAAATATTTCCATGATTTAATTTTTATGTGATCTAATTAAAAAAATCAGTTTACATTAGATACTACATTGTGATTAATTATGCTATGTTAATTTAAATGCACATATGATCTAATAACGTTAAATGCATATAAGGATCTAAATTAACATAACACACAAGCTTTTTTTTGAATAGTATGCAACTAAAGTAATAATTCAAAGCAATTGAACAATCACTTTAGACTCTAAGTCACACTATTATCGTTTGTCAAAGAATGAAGCAATGTGAGATAAAATAGAATACCATCTACCTAATCTAACAACACTAATTTAACACACTATTCAAAAGAGGGGATGCTATGCATAGTACCGACACAAATGTGTGACATTGATAGGTTATTTTAGAGGTGTACTGTCCATTTCTATTAATGTGTAGGCTCTAGAACCATAGTTTTCATTAATTACATAAGGTCCTAACCAATTAGGGTTGAAGTTTTCTTTCTTGTTCGAAAGAGCATTGACATTACGAGCTGATTTTCGTATAACACCAAGTCACCTTTATTAAATACTCTAGGGATGAAATTATCATTATAACTATGCTGTATTCTTTTAGAATAATTTGGAGATGCTCAAGAGTGTTGATACATTGTTCATCAAGCATTTCAAGCTTACGCAATTGTTGCTCTTTATAAGTAGTATCATCAATAAGCCCTTTAAGAGAAATTCATAGTTAAGGAATATCTAACTCTAAGGGCATTATTGCTTCAACACCATAAACAAGGTTATAAGGGGTGTTTCATGTAGATGTTCTAATGCTTGTACGATAGGCCCATAATGCATAGGTTAGTTGAGTATGCCAATATTTGTTATGCTTATTTATTGTTTTTTGCAAAATTTTCTCAAGAGTCTTGTTGGTTGATTCTGCTTGTCCATTTTATTGGGGGTAATATGGTGTAAAAAAATGATGTTGAATATGAAAGGTTTCCAAGAATTTATTTACCTCATTTTTCTTAAACAGAGTTCAATTATTTGAAATCAATGCAGAAGGAAGTCCAAAGTGAGCAATAATGTGTTCCAATATGAAACAACATATCACATTAGCTGTCATGGAACGAAGAGGAATAACTTCTACCCATTTTGTAAAATAATCGATTGTAGTAATGATAAATGTATGTCCAACGAATGAGGGTGGTGATATTTTTCCAATAAGATCCAAACCCCAAACCAAGAATGGCTAAATAGGAACTTGGGCACAAAGCTCAAAAGCAAGAGCATGAATCAAATTGTTGTGCTCTTGACATTTATGACATTTCTTAATGTAGGAAAAAAATCTTGTTCCATATGTCTCCAATAGTATCCTATGCGAACTAATTTTTGAACTAACAATATTCCTCCAAAATGTCCTCCACAAGCACCTACATGAGCTTCATCAAGTGCTATGGGGATTTTAGATTGTTTAAGACATCTAAGTAAAAGACCATTAAATGATCTTCTATATGACATTTCCATAAGAATTATATACTTAGATGCAAGTTTTTGAAGACGAGCTTGAGTGTTCTTAGTTGTAGGCTTAGGAAAAGTACCTTCTTTTAAATAGTTGAAAATCATGGTGTACCACTTGTTAGAGATTTCAGTATCAGTTAATAACACTTCTATCATTTTGTCATCTATTGATGGTTTAGGGATCATTTGGACTATGAATGTGAAATCAATAAAAGGATCTTCAAGAGACATAAGGGAAGAGACACTTTCCATTGCATCTGCATGCCAATTATCCTTTCATGGTATATTATCAATCGTATATGAGTCAAATTTATCTAATTATATTATTGTGAGGTCTTTATATTGAATGAGATTATCATTTTTTGCTTGATATGAACCATTTATTTTTTGAATGACTAAAAGGGAATCACCAAATATAGAAATATGTTTGAATTCTAATGCTAATGTTGTGCGTATACCAACTATTAAAGCTTCATACTCTGCAGTGTTATTGGTACATAGGAATTTTAAATGGAAAGATAAGGGAATAGGATTACCTAAAGGAGGAATTAGTATAACCCCTACCACAGAGCCAGTTCGACACTTAGAATCGTCAAAGTACAATTCCCATGTTTTCTTTTCTTTTTGAATAGTCAACACATTCTCATCAGGGAATGAGTCTATATTAGGTAACGTTAAGGGAGAGGGAGTATCAACTAATTGGTTGGTCAAAGCTTGTCCTTTGATTTCCTTTGAGAGACAAATTTAAGTTCGAACTCAGTTAACAACATAACCCACTTAGCTAAGAGTCCCAATAAATCTATTTTAGAAAAAAAGGTGTTTTAAAGGATCAAACTTCATCATCACATGAATTTATTCATTTAATAAGTAGTGTCTCAATTTACAAGTAGCAAATACAAGAGCCAAACATTATTTTTCTATCTTTGTATATCGTGTCTTGTAATCAACCAAGGTTTGACTAATATAATAAACAGGATGTTCTCTACCAATGTAGTCTTGTTGAGCAACCAATGCTGTGAGAGCATGGTTTGATGCTCCTGTATAAAGGATAAACAATTTGTTTTGCATAGCAAGTTGTAAAACAGGTGGAGTAGCAAGATAATATTTGAAACTCTCAAAGGCCTGTTTACACTCCTCATTCCACTTAAACTTAACCTCTTTCTTAAGGGGTTGCATAAAGGGTAATGTTTGGTCTACTAAGGATGCTACACAATGATAGATAGCTTGAATTCTTCCTTGTAAGGTATGCAGTTGAGAAATGTCTTTAGGATGTGGCATGTTAACAATAGCATTAATTTTCTTTGTGTCCACCTTAATGCCTCTATGGGATATTATAAAACCTAAAAGTTTTCCACTATCCACGCCAAAGACACACTTTTTCATATTCAATCTCATGTTATATTTTCACATTCTTTCAAAGATTTTCTGAAGGATGTTAACATTGTTGTGTCGAGTTAAATATTTAGCCAGAATATCATCAACATAATCTTACAAAATATTGTGTATGTAATCACGAAATATCAATGTCATAACTCTTTGATATGTTGCACCTGTGTTCTTTAATCCAAAAGGAATAACCACCCAAAAAAACGTTCCCCAAGCTGTAGTAAATATTGTCTTGTTTTGATCTTGAGGGTTGATAAATATTTGATTATATCTAGAGAATCCATCCATGAACGACAACAACAAATGTCCCTAGTCGAATCTACTATCATGTCAATATTAGGAAGGGGAAAATCATCTTTTAAAGATACTTTTTTTAAATCATGAAAATTCGTACACATCCTAATACGATTATCAGGTTTCGTGACTGTAATGATGTTCGAGATCCAAGGAGAATAATCGATAGGTTGTATAAAACTAGCTTCAAGAAGTTTCTCAATATCATCTTTAACCAATAAAGCTATCTTAGGATTCATCTTACATATTTTTTGTCTTACCAGTTTAGCATCATCCTCAAAAGCTATGTTGAGTGTCACTATCTTAGCATCAATACCCGAAATGTCCGAATAAGTCCAAGAAAAAAGTTAATGAAACTCATGTACTAATGTTGTGTGATCTTCTTGTTCATCTTCATCAAGGCACTTTCCTATTTGAATCACTCTTTCTTCATTAGTTGTATCCATCGGCATATTGATTGTATCTCCCAAAGGAAGTGCATTTTGTCTCGGCATTTCAGGATTATATTCATCTTTGTCATTGTCAATCGCATTAACTTCCTTTTCTTCATCCACTTGTTTATTAGTAACCACAACACAAGTGACCCACTTTTTCTGAGGAGTAAATGACTTGTCATAAAATCCTAACATTTCTTTCAAAACTTCATCATCCTCAAAATATTCCAATGATTCTTCACATGTTGTATCAATCAATTCAAGATGCTTCAAAGTGAGAGTTGGATTAGGGGAGTTACACATGACAGTGCTGATGTTGAGTGAGGGTCTTTGCGTTGCTCTCGTTATCTTAGAAGGACAATATCCAAAACCACTTTTTGTTTCTTGTGTTAGGTTCTATAGGTGTAGACATTGCAAAATGTCCTAAGTCTGCGAGCGTCATTTTTCATGGTTGTCATCCTCCGATAATTAAATAATTTTAATTATTTGATTATTCTTGATCATATTCCTCTATTAATTAAATAATTTTTAAATTATTTAATTAATTCACTTTCTAATCTTTATTCTATCTTGATCAATTAAATAAATTAATTGCGTTGCTAATATTCCCCTTTCTTCAATAATTAAATAAATTATTATTTATTTAATTATTTTCTTACATCATCTTTTGTCTATGGTTAAATAATAATTATTTAATTATTTAACTATTCACTCCCTCTTTTAATTCTTCCATTGTTAAATAATTGTCAAAATTATTTAATTGTCCTCCATGTGTTTCTTGTATTAAATAATTAACTCAATTTAATTATTTAACACCCCCTTTTCATATTTCCTCTCATTTAATTAAAATAATTATGCAAATTATTTTAATTAAATGCCCATTTCCTTTTTCCTCAAATAAATAATTCAAATGAATTATTCATTCTCCACTTGGCCAAATATTCCTTTTCTCATGAATTAATTATTTTTCAAATTTTAATTCATTCATTATCTTCCCACTTGCTTATTAATCTCTATCATAGCCATCGACATCATAGCCATCCCTAGCCCACCACTTTTTGGTGCATCAATCCTCTACTGTTGATCTTGGCATCTTTCTAGAAGCCCGATCTTGACTGTCCGTTTGAATGGATGTCTATAAAAGAAGCCATTATCTCCAACTTTCATGCTTTATTGTTTGTAGGTGTTTGCATAAACTCTACTTCAAATCTGAGGGAAAACTTGCAAAGGCAGCTTGAGGAGAGACAAGAGAAGTTATTAAACTTCAATGGGGAGTGTTTTGTTTACGTGCTTTCATGTTATCTTCTCCATTTGATTGTTTTCTCTTGTTTGGATTGGGGTTTTAGCTTAGATTTGTGTTGTGGCTATCACTTAGTCTTTGCTAACTTGGTTTTCCCCCATCTTACATTGGTCAACCCAACGTGAAAAGAAGTTTTTGTAGAATCCGTATGAATTTTGTTTGTTTTTGTAGGTTTTTAGTATGGAATGATGCAACTAAGGAAAATAGCGATGCAACTTCCTAGAAACTCCGTATTTGATAGGAGAAACAACACATCTATTTGGAAGGAAATTGGATTCAAAAGAGCGATGCATCTGAGGAAAACAAAGACGCATTTGTGGGCGGAAAAAATTGAATTCAAAATCATTACGCAACTAATTTGGTGTGACGTGACACAACGACGCATCTTCGGCCCCAAACGACACAACTGCTTATCTAGTATAGATTTTTAGTTTCTATTGGCTTTCAATCTTCTTTTTGGGTTTTTGAAGTAGAGTAGGGCTTTTGGTTGCTAACTTTCTATTTTTCAGTGTGTGGCTTTGGAGTTAAGGAGCTCTCAACAAAAATGGTTTCTTTAGAAACAAACAAAAAAATTGAGCTTTACATTAGTTTAGTTTGAATCAAATTTTCATTTTGTTTGTTTTCTACAACTTGTATTAGGATCATAAAGGTTAAAACGAACCTACATTTCTCATTCATAAGGCTTTAAAAAGAACAACAATCTGCATACTTCACTCATGGGTATTAAAATGAACATGCATTACACATCATGAGAATAAAATGAATCCAAGTGTCTTCGAATCATAAGCAAAGGGTACAATAAAAAAGTGTCATTCGTGTTTGGTGATTTGTAATTGTCATAGAGTGCGTATGCTCTCCTCTCACGCCGTTTGGTAATCTTGAGTGATCAAAAGTACCTCTTTGAAATTTTTATAATCACACCACACATTTGGATTTGGTGCTTAAAATGAACCCCATGTGAGTGTGAGGTAATGACACAAGGCATGCTCTCTCCTTGCGCTCTGTGCAATCTGGGAGATCAAGAATAAGTGTACTTCCTCACTATTGTTTACCTTTTATTAGAGGGCATGCCACCCCGCTTTGAAAGGTGGGAAGGACCCAAGTGGTAATAAAGCTAAGGCCAAGCTCTTCCAAGCTGCTATATAAGAAATGTGCTTCTTGAAAAAAGTCAGTTAGCAACGGGTGTGGATGTGTCATACCGAAAAGTGCCACCCTTAGTAGCCCCATGAGCTACACGAAAGTCCTTTCTGTGAAAAGGATTGGGAGGCCTCTTGACTTGCCATAGTCTTGAGCTAATCTTGCCACATGTATGACCACCTTGAACAAATACCCTTACTAAAAGCCAATTTGTGTTAGTTGCCAGAAACCATTTTATACGCTCGTTGATTGTAGGAGGTCGGACCTCTGAAGGTGCCCCATGTCTTCATTGAGCATGTGTAGAGACATGATTTCCTCCTTGGGGGAATGAGACTTGGTGAACCCGAGAAGTGAGTGTCATGGAGGGGAGCTAGTGCCACCAAGTCTGTAGCTGTCCACCTTGTTCAAGTGGCTGGAGAAATCCAAGTGGGGATATCCACTAGTGGTTTCCTTGCCAACCATAGGGCTTGTGCATTGGTGTCTGTGTGTGTTTTATTTTGAAATCAAATATTTTTCACATCCAAAACTAGACAAATAAAACAAGTGCTTGAGACTATATTTTATGTTTTCCAATTAGATTTCATCAAAAATAGTCAAAAATTAGGCCAAAACCATCAAATTGTCAAAAACAACATTCTATGAACTGCAATTGTCAAAAACAGACCCACAACTAATATTTTCCACCGCAACTAATCATTGGAAAATTGCAACTGTCATCTTGAACTGCACTTGCAGAAAATAGACCCACAACTGATATTTTGAGCTGCAACTACACTCTAGAAACCCGCAACCTAGAATGACACATTTACAAAAAATAGAGCCACAATTGTTTGATAAACAAAACTGTCAAAATCCTTGTTCAAGATTCAATCAAATAATTTTACAGTGACCTTGCCTGCTAAACCTAAGACTTGCAAGCCTTTACCAGTCCATTACAACATTGCCATTTATTATTTCATCATATTTTAGGTTGCACCCTTACCTTTGCATAATTAATTTTACACCTTAGGTGTCATATACCTTTTAAATTTCAGACATAGGAAGACCATTAAGCTTTTGGACAATCCTTGGTTACTCATCCAGTTTTTCATTGACCTTAATCCTTCATATTATCAAACTTTGTCACTATCACCCTTATCAAATTTGAGTCTTAATCTTTTGTCTTAGCCTTGAATCTACCTTGTCAAAATTATCCTCTTGATTATCATAAAGGTCAATGACATTTGGGTTTGTTATCTTGGACCTACACTAGCTTGATTGCCATCCTTTGTCTCAAATTTTAGAATTCATATCCTTAGCTTCACCATACTCTCATTTAGATTCATATCATACACTTTTAACCATAGCTTTAATCATCATCCTAATCAATTCTTAGCCTTGCATTTAACTTACACTTCCACTTTGCATCCTTATCCCAAAAATACAAAAACATAGTATAGTTTCATCTTAGCTTTAGTTGCACCATTACGTTTGATCACCAAACTTGAAATTATTATCTCCTTATCATTATTCTTGGCCATTATCGAACCTTTAGTATCCTTTGCATCCACTAGCTTCATTATTATCCTTATATAGGTACCTTACATCCTTATATTCAAGAAAATCCAAAAATATAGCTTAGCTTCATCACCACCTTGCATTATCCTCCAACTTGCAAAAGTATCACATGGTTGAAACAAGGTCACAAACCAAAAGAAAGGACATGGATTTTTCAAGTGACCCTTTTCATGACATTACCCTTGGAACAAATTTAAATCATTTCACACCTCAAAGAGAGACACCACAAAGAGACCAAACCGACACATGGGAAAATCTAAGCCTAGAAGAAATCAACAAGAAATTGACCCCTCAAGAAATGGAAATATCTTACCAAGATCCTAGGGTTTTAAGCATGGTTGATCAACTCGTTGGTACTGACCCTAACAAATTTTTCTACGCACTAGCTAAAAAGGGTGCCAAACTACCTCAAAGTTTTGATGTCTCAACCATTGTAGAAGAAGAAACCCAAGATCTATTCACACTTGGCATATTCCCTCCTCACAACAAATGTTAAATATACCCCTTGGGACAACTACACACATGAGTACCACTACCACACACATCCCAATCATCTCAACATTTGGAAACAAGGTAACCCATACCACTACACAAGGACATAATTTTACATTTGGAAGTCCCTCAAATTCCATGGGTAAGACCTTTACAAATCCCCTTTTCCAAAACACAAATCAAGGTTCTATGTCACAAGGTCCCACACCTTTGCTCCAAAATTCAACCCAAGGTCCTATACCCACACTTCAAAACACAAATCAAGGTCCCTTATTCCAATTTCAGAGCATACCTTCATCAAGTCAACATCCACCAAATAAATCTAGAAAAGTTCACATTGCCTAATGAAGGGTCCCAAATCAAAACACTAATCATGGGTCAATTCCATCACTCCAAAACAATAATCAAGGGTTCATTCCATCACTTCAAAATGTTAATCAAGGACCTACACCTTCACTTCAAAATACCAATCAAGTACCTACACCTTCATTTCAAAACATCAATCAAGGATCCATTCCATCATTTCAAAATGCAAATCAAGGACCAAATTTTCAAAACCAAGGAACAAATCAAGGGTCTACGCCTCAATTCCAAAAAACCATACCAAATGAAAAAAAAACCTTTGGAACAAATCTAAATTCCAATTTCATCCCAAATCAAAACAACACAAACCAATATGGTCCCACACCACAAAGCATTAATCCCAATTCAAATCTGACATGTGACCTTAATACCAACATCATGACACCAAATCAAAACAATCCAACACCATCTCTTGTAGATACATTGATGCAACAAATATAGGCCCTCCAACAACAGATAACAAACATATAATTGGGAACCAACAAGAATATTTATTCCACAGAGGAATTGTGCCCCTTTCCATTTGACAAAAAATTGTACATGCCACCCTTTCCCTCTCATTTCACAACACCACCTTTTCCTAAGTATAAGGGGACATGGGATCCAATAGAACACATTTTAGATTTCAACACGTCATGCATGGAAGTCTCATATGATCCTACCTATTTGATGAGACTATTCCCATGAAGCCTCACAGGGCCAGCCTTAGATTGGTTTTCAAATCTTCCTCCAGGGATTAGAACATGGGGTGAACTAGCTGAAAAATTGATTAACCATTTTTCCTTCAACATTAAAAATGATGTCACCCTTGCAACATTAAGCACAACCAAACATGAAGAAGGGGAATCACTTACCTCCTTTTAACAAAGATGGTGAGGTTTGGTTAGCAAGTTCCCTTGTCACATTCCTGAAAAACAATTGGTCACCATGTTTGTTGAAAACCTTGACAAAGAAATGATGAGTAGTCGACAAATCCATTGTTGCACAACCTTTGACGAAATTATTGAGAAATGTGTCCTTATTGAGAAAGGTCTTGTTGCAAAAGGACTAATCAAGGTAAACAAATGAAATTTGAAACCCAACAATGACAAGAGAAAATACTGGTCCCAAAAAAAAATCATCACAAATGATGGAGTTGTTGATTCCAAATTGATAACCAAAGGTCCAACCATTCATCTTAAAGGTCCTTCCTCATCAAATACATCCAATACAACAAACACCCAAACACAAGGTCAAAACCAAATGCTAAACATTGTCCAAAATAATCAACAATGAATAGGTCCTCCCCACCCTAAAAGAACATACACTCAATTGGGTGAACCCATTGAATTAGTCCTCAAACAACTTTTGCAGTCTAATATCATCACATTACTAGACACCAAAAATTATGAGCCGTCATTGATCAAACCTGACTGGTGGAAAGAAGATGAATACTATGAATAACATCATGGAAAAGGACACAAAACATCTAGGTGTTGGACACTCAAGAATATCATTCATGACCTCATTGAAAATGGAACCATATTAGTAGGAGATTCAAAGGAAAAACCAATGCTAATCATACCATATTCAAGACTCCTTTGCAAGATGATGACAAGGAAAAAGCCTCCAATTCAGGGAATGATAACAAAGCCAATTATGCTACCATCAACCATGATTACAACACTATCATCCTTAATGTGATACCCCTTGATGATCAAATTTCCACTATTACCATAAACAATCCCACAAGCTCAGAATGTGTTGTTACCCTTTCATTAGAACCAATATACTATTCTAGGACCCTCTTCCAATCCGCAACCAAAAGGCCAATACAATCTCCTAGACCAGCTAGGGAAAACTCCCACACAAATTTCCATTTTGGAGCTCCTTCGCATATCACCACAACATAGAGATATCTTTGAAAAAGCATTGCAAGAAGCATCCTTACTCGCAAACCTAAATGTCAATGAATTTTGGGCCATGGTTGGATACCTAGCTATGTCACACCATGTCACCTTCTCTGAGCAAGACTTTTCCACACCAAAGCCTGATCATAACAACTCCCTACACCTTGAAGTATGCATTAATAAACACAATATCAAATGAGTCCTAGTAGATGGTGGAGCAGGTTTGAATATTTTCTCACTAAACACTACTGTATTCAGCTCCATTTTCTGATGAACGTTTGTTGAAATTTTGACAAACTATTGTTGGAACACTGATGAACCACTGCAATAATTTTC
>VDFB02027732.1:0-32711 GCA_007258455.2 Sequoia sempervirens | reverse complement strand
TAATGATAACTAATATACTATATTACAAAAATATAGGAGTTTAAATTCTGGTAAGAGATTAAATTAATATGAAAAGACAATTTACAAATAATAAATAATTTATAATATTGAAAGTTTGGCTTTTAAAATTATTATCTAATTGATAAATTAATTGAAGACTTTAAAATATTAATGAGAAGGATATGTATATATATGTTATTTTTCAATTGGAGAAACAAGAAAACAAATATAATGATTATAATATACATATCGTATTAGTTAAGAACATAATTATAATAAATATAATGATAACTAATATACTATATTACAAAAATACAGGGGTTTAAATTCTTTAAATTCTGTTAAGAGATTAAATTAATATGAAAAGACAATTTACAAATAATAAATAATTTATAATATTGAAAGTTTGGCTTTTAAAATTATCATCTAATTGATAAATTAATTGAAGGCTTTAAAATATTAATGAGAAGGATATGTATATATATGTTATTTTCCAATTGGAGAAACAAGAAAACAAATATAATGATTATAATATACATATTGTATTAGTTATAATAAATATAATGATAACTAATGCACTATATTAGAAAAATATAGGAGTTTAAAATATTAGAATTATAAGTGATTAAAAATTAAAAATTATATATTGATTATTTATCTTTTAATATGAATATACATTATGTGTTGATTTAATTATTATATATTGATTATTAAAGAAACAAGAATTTTTCTTTGATAAATAAGTACTGTTAGAGAGGGTAGCGCCCATTATATTAATTGCATTTACATTCCTGCCTGGTGCGGGTTACAAATGTTTAAGGCCTTAAGGGACTTCAAAGAACAAATCCCTTCAATGCAGGCCCAAGTAGATCCCTGTAATGACTGAGGTTAAAAAAGAACATCTCCATGTTTCCCTAAGCTATGCCCTCCCTACACAAGGTCAAGGATTCGACTATGATCTTTTTCTTGTTTGTTGTTGCACATGTGTTGAAGAGGTCTGCCACCTGGCCTCCTTTCGGCATGCATCTGATACCTTCTATGGTGCTTAGTGCCATTAGCACTGCATCCACATTTAAGAGTGTCGCCACAGACACCTCCAGAAGTTCCTTCAACCCTGAGCCTTAAATCAAGTTAGTCGAGAATGAATCATATACTGTGGCATCATGGGCATGACCTTCCTCCCATCGCAAGCATCCAACAATTTTCAGAATAGCGTCCAACTTATCCTCCCTGCATTTAGGAAACAAGTGCCTTATCTATGCCTTTGCATCCTCAGGTAAGTAATTGCACTCTACCTCCATACCGTTGACTCAACATGTGGATCGCTTCACAGTTAGTTCCCCCATTATACATCATACAATTCCTTGGATCTTGTTTCATATCTTAGGTGAATCTTACAAAATGTAATTTCAATACCATTTCGTATCCCAGATTCCCATAGAAATGGATACTATATCCAAAGCCTTCCCGGGACTCATCGCCATGCACCCCTAGATGTGATGCATCTAGTGATAGTGAGTACTTAACCAACCTCTCAATCCACTTATACTTTTGGATGTGATGGCTAGGATTCCGAGTTATCATCCGTGATAATTTGGGAGGACTGGGACACCCCACGATTCACAAGGAGACCCGTCGCCGAGTTAGCTTCCCTATACACATGTGAAATTGTAAAGTCTAGAATTTCTTGTAAAAGGCATCTCAGATGGGATTGCAACTTCCATTTGACCATGTGACTTACTTGAATAGCTTTTAACACATACCATTGAATCACTTTCTATGTCTATGTTTCAGAATTCCAACAACGGACATTGGTGGAGCCCCTCAATTAATGCTTCGAACTCGACTTTTTGTTGTTGGATCCAACTGGAAGCCTTTTGGACACTACCCAAATTAGCTCCACAACTTCGTTTCTAATAATGCAACCTGCTCCAAAGGCACCCGGGTTCCCCTTGGAGAAGTCATCGAAGTTTAGCTTCAACCAGGCACTTACCAGGTGCTTCCATTTAGCTGTCTTCCTTTTCTTCAAACTAATAAGTCTGATGCAACATTGTTGTGGAATCTTCAAGGATCCCATCCACTTCATTAGTTCATCATCCCAGCTTGTGAATGCAGTCTTTTTCTTCTTTTTGGAATTTGCATTCAACCATTCACAAATACCTCTTTAATGATGTTATTACAGGTCTCTTTTGTGGAGTTATAGGTTGTAATGTCCCCATCTTAGCCATTCGCTCTTTTGTGTCTGATAGCTTATTTTTGGAAGCTCGTAGGCTCGTCAGAGGTAAAATTAGGGTTTCCTATTTTATAGTAGGTTCTGAAGCAATTTTGAGGGCTTGCATGTATGAGTTTCTGATGCATGTCTGGTAGAGTTTTTTGGGTTTTTGGAGAGCTTCAGAAAGGTGTAACATGCATCTCCATCTGACAACTTTTTATGGAACTTGCTATTTTTAGCTGACACACTGGAGTTTCAAGTTTTGGATTGCGGATTCTTTTTGGGTTTTCAGAGAGTTTTGCAATGATATAACATGCAAAGTGAATTAAGCAACTTTTCAGAATTTACTATTTTTAGTAAGTTCTATTTTTGGCAGTACTTAGGTTGGCAGCAGTTCAGTGAGCTTTCTACTTCAAGTAGGGCAGTTGGGTATTTCTAGATTTGGCTTTCTGAGGTGCATTTTTGAATAAATGATTTATTTAAATCATTTAATAATGTGTTTTGACCCCTTGGCCTAATGTTATAACTTAAAGTTGTTTTGAAAAGGGTACCTTGAGGGTGGATGCCTCATCAGGAGAATATTCAAATATTTCTAGACAAAAATATATACTCTTGAGGAATGGATGCCTCTTTTGGAGAAGATTATTTTTTTATTAAAAGTTCTTATTTCTCCTTTGAATTGGGATGCCAACATTGAAGGTGGGAAAGATGAATTTAAAATTAAATTAATCTCCAAGCTATTTGGGTGTACCTTCTAGAAGCAGCTGGAGAAGCACCTCAAAGTCTATAAAAGGAGGTCTTAGCTCACTCATTTCTTATCAGTGGTTTTTACCTTATCGAAATGTTGTCGGATTGTTTGCAGAACCTGGCTAAGGGGGGGCTTAGCATTTAGACCACTCTTCGGGCTTGAAACTATGGCTTCCTAGATGGTCTAATGGGAGTGTGCTACATTCAGTAGTGTATATTGAGCATTATTGTTACAGTTTAGATGATTTTGTTGATTTTTAGGTTGCTGGTTCATGTGTGGCTGAAGTAGGTTTTTATTCATAGCATTCTAAGCGATTTTTGTTTGGTTCTAGGTAGTTGATAAATCTCTTCCTTGGCTCAGGGTGCCCCTTTGTGCAAGTTTTGAGAATTTATTGTGGAGTCATTGATTTTATCTTGCAGGTCGTCTCTTTTCTAGGTTGTACTTTTGCCTGGGAAGTCTTGGAAAGCATTAGAAAAATAAATATCAATAGTTTGCAATAGTTTCTCAGTCTTAGCGTGGTCGCCATCTCTCTATGAGTCAAATGCATTTTGTTTCATGTCATTTGGAGTAGTTTTGAGTGAGTTATGAACATTTTAGTGAGTTTAGTAGTTGTTGGTCTGTAGTTTCAGTTTGTTGGTTTGATATTTCAGTTTGTAGAAGTTGAAGTTTTTGGGGTGGTTTTTCATATTTAGTGAGTCTTGGAAGGTTGGAGATCAAATAATAATATTGCAACTTCTTGGACAACTTAACCATTGGCTTCTTGCATGATTGGTTCTAATTTTAAAGTTGGTTCAGTAGTACTGATCAGCTCATATTTGCATTCTACTCTTTTCTATTGTATTCTCACTTTAGTGGAAGAGGCTGGCATTGTCGCCTTGTTTACTTTCTATTAAGCATTATCATTCCCACCATTGGTGGAAGATACAGGCCTCGCCATCTTTGCATATTGTATTGGGGTCGGCTTGCTGCCCTACTTTACTTTCAGTATTTGCATTGTTGATCGACTGAGCCATCCAATTACTTTATGTACTTGCATTCATATTGTTGATCGGTTGTGCCGTCAAGACATCTTTAGTATTGTACTTCTTTCATTTGAAACTAATGATCCTCGACACCATGTGATATCCCCATTCCCACCTTGGGTTTTGGTGAACACTCTTGGTGTAGGGTTACTTTCAGCAGTTGTTTGGTTTATGCTAATGCTGACAAGTGCTTTATTGAAGTGTTGATTGTTGCAAAAAATTGAAAAATTATAAGGGGGTCATTTCAGTGGTATCAGAGCAAGATCTAACCATCCTGTGAAGAAAGACAGAGTCAGTTGATAGATGAATGGCAGAGGAATCATATTCTACACTAGAAGTCAGAACTAAGTTTAGTATAAGCTTTAAGAAGTTTTGAGGATGTTGAATTTTTTGTTCAGGAACCGTGAGAAGTCAGATTTGATTATGGCTTATGTTGATGAAGAAATGAACCTAGCAAAGCCACTTTATAAGGCTAGAAAAAGACTTGAAAAAGAATTTCAATCAAGGGAAGATGAAGAGAATAATCTTCAATTGTTGGAACAATGTTTGAGATATGTGAAGCAATCACCTTGAGATGATGCAATTGGCATTAGCACTTGCAGTGACCTTTTTGAATCAACCCTATTGGTTGAGGCATCCTGATGAAGAAACCAAGCTGTTGATTTCTTCTTGTTTCATGGAAATGTTAATAATTGAGGTACCCCTGTTGCCTTATGATGATGAGACCATGAAGATCATTTTAAATATGATAGTGGAGAGTTTTCAAGATTTGGATGAAACTGGAAGTAAATTGTTTTCAAGAAGGGTTGTTGTATTAAAGACATTTTCAGAAATTAGAGCTTACATCCTTCTAATAGATTTGGAGATGGAAAATCAGATTTATCATTTGTTTAATTATCTATTCACCTCGAAATGGAGTGAACAAGAGGGGGTGCTTGCAGCTGTCATGAATATTCTAATTCTTACCATCAAAGAAGTTGATAATCTTCCAGAAAGTGTCCAATCCCTTATCAAGGATGCTTATGATCGTGAAGAGTAGATTTCTCCCACTGTTGATTTGTTAGTCAATGAAATTTTCAATGTGAAGAAAAGTTGAAACCACTTTGGAAGAAGATTGTTGAAAACAAAGGGGAGATTTTTGAAGTTGAAGAGGGGGATGAAAGTTGGAATCCCTTTAAACTCATAGCAAATGTTCAGGGGGTATCTACGGATTTGCATTCATCTGAGCATTCTACAGAAGAGTGCAATGAGACAACATCTACTCTTGAGTTACAAGGAATATCTATGCTTTTTACAGAGGAAAGCAATATGTCCACAACATTTCCTAAAACACATGAAGAATCTAGGCATTCTATAGAAGAATGTAATGTGACAGAAGAAGCATTGAAGTCTAGTAAGGCACTCAAGTTTTCTACAAAGAAGAATAGTGAGTCGACTTGTGTTAAGGAGTTCCAAGTTGAAGATTCCAAGGAAGATATTTTGGAAACAAGAGTTGACATGGAGTTGCATGAAGAATCCATGAATGCAGATCCAAAAGAAAGATAAGTTTAGTTAGAAGAAGAGGAAGCTGAAATCTCTTCCCATTTAAAAGTTGATTTGACTGACTCCCTTGAATCATGTGTTGAAGACAATATGGAAGGTGAAGCTACCAATAGTTATAAGGAATATTTCTCTTCACTTGAAGCCAAGCTAAGGCAGAAAGCTAAGGAATTGGAAGGCACTATGGATGGGTTGATGAAGAATGTCCATCACATGTGAGACAAGTTGAGTACAACTCAAGCGATGTTTGAAATATTTATCCATCAAAGTTGTTCTACATCATCTCAGCCAGCATATGAAGATTGCACCTCACATTCACAGATTGCTGAAAATGGAATTCAAGTTCTGTCAAAGCTTGATGGAATTCATCGACATGTTGAAAATCTGATTTATGATATGCCAAGAGGAGTAGATGTATGCTGCATTTCCATTGCTGATATGAAGTCCATTAAGGCTGCTTTGGAGGAAATCAAAACAAGTCTTTTGCACATCATTCTTAATAAAAACAAAGTGGCCAAAAATTGTTGAAAAGGCATTGCAGTGGAACAAACTTACTAGAGCCAAGTTGCAGGAAGTGAATGAGACTTTAATTGATGTTGAGAATCAGATTTTTGTTGTTCAATGTTCATGGGAGCAAGAAAACAAAGGGAGAGCTGAAGAGATTCAGAAAATTATTGATGAGCTTGATCTCATACAAGAAACATATGATTTGGAATGTTGTCCTAAGAGACCAGAGCATTCAAATTCTCATCAACAAGTTTTTCGGGTGTTTGACAATCCCTTGTATGAAGAAGGTGCTAGTAGGATTTATGAAAATCCTCTTTTTGAAAATGATGAGGGAATTTCTTCAGGAATTACTAAAGGATTAAATTTCAATTTGTCTTCCAACAGTGGTGAGGTGGTACATGAGATACATGAAGATTATTCGACTGCTGCTTCTAGTACGTCCATTCAGCAAGGAATGGTAACTCAAGGATCACAGAGAAATGAAGACATTCTTTTGGTTCATCAATAATGGGTTGGTTGGCGTATTGATGAAGATTTGATTCATTATTTGATGAGGATGCTTGTGAGGCTCTTGTCAGATCTTATTATGTCACCATCTTCACTCAGAGTAATTGATTTCAGAATTGAGTTTGATGAAGGATTCGTGGAATCTTTTCGGCAATATATGATACATGATTGTGGATTCAATTTCTTCAATGAACTTAGGTTTGTTGAATATTTCCTTGAGTTTCAAGAAGTGTCTATTCAGATGGAACGGATAAATCAGAGGATTCATGTGAGAATAGTTCCCCATCTGAGAAGTGGTGCTTCAATGTTGTTGGTTTGGGATCCTGACATTATTTGGAAGGAAGGAAATATTGAAAATTCTAAAGAGGATATATCAACACATTATATTCAAAGAGTAGTTGAGAACATTTACTCATGTGTTGGGAAAAGACTCCAGTTGAGAATCAGTATTTGGGATCCCAAGTATATTTTTATGAAGACTTGTATGCATAAAAAGAAGGTTTGTTGGAGAGATAAGTGCCAAAATTTCAGTTCTATGTTTGCTGCTACCTTCTTTTTCTATCATTGGTTCATTATTTTTTATCATAAATCTGTCATGGGAAGCAAATGTGATCAAAAGATGGTTTGTGGTGGCAATGGGACCTGCGTTGAAGGTTCCACTAGCCTTATTCTTAGGCAATCATGCCAATTTTGATGAAAAATTCTTATGTTGCAGCTGTTGCTTACCTTCTTGGATGTTGATTTTCCAAAAATCAGATCTCAAGATGATTATTTCAGACCTGTTTAGTAGCTGGTTAATTCATTTTCAGGTCACTCTATCTCCTATTTGGATTGAATTTTTGCCTCAAATGAGTAAGGTAATGATTCAGTATGGTCAAAGTTCAAGTATGGGTTGTTCATTGATGATTGACAGTGGATCTCTTGGTATCATCTCATACATTATTGTTTAGGGCAGCGAGTTACTAGCTGATTTATTTTGTCAGTTTGAGACTCTTCAAGTGAAATATGTGAAGAATTCTTAGAGTTTTTTCAGTGATTGTACATCCTTTTGGATTGAGATGGAGTGTGGAGCATGGTTCTTTGTTTGCCATTGGCTTGGTGACATGTTTGAAAAATTTTATGTTGTTGATCAGGATTATGACATCGAGGTTTGTAGGTTCTACAGACTGATATGGGACCCTGACACTTACTTGTTTGGTGCATTGTCTTTTTTGAACCAAGATATGATGCTTCACCCTTGGTATGCAGTTGATTCAACCAAGTCAACACAGTAGATTAGAGGAACGGTGTTCCTGAGGATGATTTGGAACCCTGGGATCACTTGGGTTTGTAGTTCAACAGTGGAAGATGAGGAAGCCAATGTTGGCTTTCTGGATTTTACTCCCATGGAGTTCTAGTTTAGTCCTTTTGGAGAGTAGCTACCTGAGGAGTCAGAGATGGTGCAGTATTTGATTTCTCTACTTACTTGTTGTAATCAGGAGGTCTCTTGTGTTGGCATCCAGCGGTGTTGTGCCTGCAGTTGTTGGTGCTATCGGTCTCCTAGGTTGATTTGGGACCCTGGGATCATACTTAGTTTCAATTTGGTTCAACAATGTGATCTTGGAGTAGCATTGGAATTGCTTGAGGACAAGCAATCTTGGGAAGGCAGACTATAATGTCCCCATCTTAGCCATTCACTCTTTTGTGTCTGATAGCCTATTTCCGAAAGCTCGTAGGCTTGTCAGAGGTAAAATTAGGGTTTCCAATTTTATGGTAGGTTCTGAAGCAATTTTGAGGGCTTGCATGTATGAGTTTTTGATGCATGTCTGGTGGAGTTTTATGGGTTTTTGGAGAGCTTCAGAAAGGTGTAACATGCATCTCCATCTGACAACCTTTTATGGAACTTGCTATTTTTAGCCGACACATTGGAGTTTCAAGTTTTGGATTATAGATTCTTTCTAGGTTTTCAGAGAGCTTCGCAATGATATAACATGCAAGGTGAATTGAGCAACTTTTTAGAATTTACTATTTTTAGTAAGTTCTATTTTTGGCAGTACTCAGGATGGCAGCAGTTCAATGAGCTTTCTACTTCAGGTAGGGCAGTTGTGTATTTCTAGATTTAGCTTTCTGAGGTGCATTTTCGAATAAATGATTTATTTAAATCATTTAATAATGTGTTTTGACCCCTTGGCCTAATGTTATAACTTAAAGTTGTTTTGAAAAGGGGACCTTGAGGGTGGATGCCTCATCAGGAGAATATTCAAATATTTCTAAAGTAAAAAATATATACTCTTGAGGACTTACGCCTCTTTTGGAGAAGATTATTGTTTTATTAAAAGTTATTATTTCTCCTTTGAATTGGAACGCCAACATTGAAGGTGGGAAAGATGAATTTAAAATTAAATTAATCTCCAAGCTATTTGTGTGTACCTTCTAGAAGCAGATGGAGAAGCACCTCAAAGTCTATAAAAGGAGGCCTTAGCTCACTCATTTCTTATTAGTTGTTTTTACCTTATTGAAATGCTGCCAGATTGCTTGCAGAACTTGGCTAAGGGGGACCTTAGCATTTACAACACTCTTCGGGTTTGAAACTATGGCTTCCTAGATGGTCTAATGGGAGTGTGCTACATTTAGTAGTGCATATTGAGCATTATTGTTATAGTTTAGATGATTTTGTTGATTTTCAGGTTGTTGGTTCATGTGTGGCTGAAGTAGGTTTTTACTCATAGTATTCTAGGTGATTTTTGTTTGGTTTTGGGTAGTTGATAAATCTCTTCCTTGGCTCAAGGTGCCCCTTTGTGCAAGTTTTTTTGAATTTATTGTGGATTCATTGATTTTATCTTGCAAGTCGTCCCTTTTACAAGTCATACTTTTTCCTGGGAAGTCTTGGAAAGCATTAGAAAAATAAATATCAATAGTTTGCAGCAGTTTCTTAGTCTTAGATTGGTCGCCATCTCTCTAGGAGTCAAATGCATTTTGTTTCATGTCATTTGGAGTAGTTTTGAGTGAGTTATGAACATTTTAGTGAGTTTAGTAGTTGTTGGTTTGTAGTTTCGGTTTGCTGGTCTGATATTTCAGTTTGTAGAAGTTGAAGTGTTTGGGGTGGTTTTTCATATTTAGTGAGCCTTGGAAGGTTAGAGATCAAATAATAATATTGTAGCTTCTTGGACAACTTAACCATTTGGCTTCTTGCAAGATTGGTTCTAATTGTAAAGTTGTTTTAGTAGTACTGATTAGGTCATATTGACATTTTTCTCTTTTCTATTGTATTCCCACTTTTAGTGGAAGAGGTTGGCATTGCCGCCTTGTTTACTTTATGTTATGCATTATCACTCCCACCATTGGTGGAAGAGACATGCCTCACCGTCTTTCCATATTGTATTGGGGTCGGCTTGCCACTCTACTTGACTTTTAGTAGCTACATTGCTGATCGATTGAGTCATCCAATTACTTTGTGTACTTGCATTCATATTGTTGATCAGTTGTGTCGTCAAGACATCTTCAACATTGTACTTCTTTCATTTGAGATTAATGATCCTCGACGCCATTTGATATCACCATTCCCACCTTGGGTTTGAGTGAACACTCTTGGTGTAGGGTTACTTTCAGCAGCTATTTGGTTTATGCTAACGCTGAAAAGTGCTTTGTTGAAGTGTTGATTGTTGCAAAAAATTGAAAAATTATAAGGGGGTCATTTCATAGGTTTCTTGGAAAATTCCGTGATTTTGTTCCTTCCATTTAAGTGACATATTACTATGGATGGAGAGCTTACCTTAACAATTTTACATTATGTTTTGTCCTTCTAATTTATTGGACTTAATTAAGCTTCTAATTTTTCAAATTATGCATTCCAAAGCTTAATTTTTACTGTTTTATGAAGGACAAATATTAAACAAATGCATCCAATCATTAAATTGTTTTTGAATTTGAGTGTCCTCAAAATTTGGGCCAGGACCCAATCGCCCATAGGCGATAGGTCCCCTTTTTTAGCCAGGGCCCAAATTTAAATATGTTGTTGGCAGTATTTTAACATCCAAAATTCAAATATGAAGTTAAACCTAAGTATTTCCCAAACAATAAAATAAATGTAAACCTAACTATTTCCTAGATAGTAAAATAATTGTAATCTAGTAATTTTGAGTAGTGAAAAATGAAATAAATGTAGCAATTTATTTAATTAGAAAAAGGCATATTAATTGAAATGTTTATGAATAAAATGAACATCAATAATTAAACATTTGAACAATAATGTATAGAACAAAATAAGGAAATATTTTACGGATCAAAAAAAAAAAAAAGGAAATATTTTATAGTCACAATAGACAATAAATTAACATAGAGAATAATTAAATCATGTTGCAATGAAAATGATACATATCTTTAATAGTTTTGGAAACAACAATCCCGCACACAGAGATGGAGTTACAGGTCCTTGGCTTTTCCTGACACAAACACCCCTGAAGGAACCGGTTCTTTCACATAACCAACCTGTCTTTACGACATAAACACAGCCCTGGCCAAGACACTCTTGGGTGTACGTTGTACCCCGATATGGACACACGTTGTGTGCCTCTTCTCCAAATGTTTAAATGCCAACCAGCCAAGACCTAAACTTTCACTCTCATGTGCGTTCCAAATTTTGGGTTCCTTTTTCTTTGCTTTCCTCTTTTTTTTCTCTCTCTTTGTCCCCATTTCAACTAATTTACGGGATTATTAAATATTCCAAAGGGTGGTTACAAAATCCACACCCTTGCACAACAATAATCTTTGCTAATTAATTTACATTATTTTATTGCAATGTTTTTTTACCTTTACGAGAAAAAAGTCCTGTAACAATTCTCCCCCTGTAAGTTAGTTGCTGCTCTCAATAGCTCAATGATTTTTTGTATCACACATACAAATAAAAAGCTTTAGTTAAAAAAATGTGGATATTGATCCTTAATAAAATCAACATTTTCCCATGTAGCACTATCATTATCATAATGACTCCACTTAATTTTCACTTCATTTATACCCTTATTTCTTAATACTCTAGATCTTTTTTCAATTATTTTTTCTAGTTCAATTTTAAATTCGCAAGGTTTGATAGAAATACTTTTCCAATCAATAACATGATTTGCATTATATACATATTTCTTAAGTAAACTCACATGAAATACATTATGGATTTGTAATTGAGGAGGTAAGGCAAGTTTGTAAGCAACATCACCCAGTTTTTCTAATATTTCGAAAGGTCCACAAAATCGAGGAGCTATTTTAGAATATTTTCCAAGTTTTAATGAACTCCTTTTTGGTTTGACTCTAAGAAAAACGTGTTCACCAACCTCAAAATCTCGGTTAGACCTCTTAGCACTAGCCCAACTTTTATACCTATCTTGGGAAACCTTCATATTTTGTTTGGCTTTATGAATAATTGCCTCCATTTCTAACAAGTTTTCATTCTCATACCAAACCTTATGGACAACATCAGACCATGAAATGGGTGTATTACAATTTCGACCATAAACTTCAAAAGGTGACATTTAATGGTGGAATGATATCCCTGATTATATGCAAATTCCACTAAATGTAAATAATCCTCCCATGACTCAGGTTTATCCATGGTATACATTCAAAACATACCCTCTAATATTCTATTAACTCTTTCAGTTTGGCCATTAGACTCAGGTTGATAGGCAATGTTGAAATTTAGATGGGTACCAAGTTCTGCGAATAGAGATTTCCAAAAAGATGTAAACCTAGGATCTCAATTTGAAATAATATTCTTTGGAAGACCATGTAGCCTAACAATCTCTTTTACAAAGATATGAGCAATATCAGAAGCAAATGATTTTATTTTGATAGGTAGGAAATGCGTCATTTTGGTTAATCTATCCACTACTACAAAAATAGAATCACGGCCTTTATGTGTTTGAGGTTAACCAGTAAAAAAGTCCATACTAATTGACTCCCACTTCCAATTTGGAATAGACAAGGGTCGCAAGAGGCTTGGAGGTTTACATTGTTCTTTTACCTTTTGACAAGTTAAACATTGTTGAATGTAGGTATGAATTTCAATTTTCATTTGAGGCCAAAAGTAGTTTTTCTTGATGGAAAGATATGTTTTCTGGAATCCAGGATGTCCGGATATAGGTATGCCATGAGAATCTTTCAATATTTTTGATTTAAGGTCAGGTAGATTGGGAATGCATAATATTCCTTTGTAGTAAAGGAGACCATTGCTACTTAGTAAATAATTTTCTATTTGATCCTTTAGATGGAAATTAGGGGATTTATTTTGCAGTCCTTCATAAATTGGTTGGAAATAATCATCAATGGGTAACTTGGATTTTATGTCTTGTTCAAATTGGCTTCTCTCGAAGGTTATAACATTAACACAATTGTTTTCAACTTAAGGCATCTGTCACTACATTTTCTTTTCCAGGAACATATTGAATAGTGAAATCATATTCAGTTAAGAGTTCCATCCATCTTCTTTGTCTCATGTTAAGGTGAGGTTGAGTGAAGATGTGTTGAAGGCTACAATGATCGGTTTTTAATATAAACTTTTTCCCTAATAAATAATGGTGCCAAACTTTTAAAGCATGGACAATGCCTAATACTTGAAGATCATGGATTGGATAATTTCTTTCAACTGGTAACAATTTTCTAGATTCATAACATACTACTCAATTATCTTGCATTAGAACACCACCAATACCTGTACCACATGCATTGGTGATCACCACAAAAGGCTTGCTAAAATTTGGAATACAAAGAATGGGTGCAGATGTTCAATAAAGTCTTTAGTGTATTGAAAGCTTTATCACATTTTGTGGTCCAATTATAGCTTTGTTCTTTCTTAGTTAGATCGGTCAAAGGAGCAACGATTTTGGAATAGTTTCTAACAAAACGACGATAAAACCCAGATAATCCTAGAAAACTTCTAACTTCATGGGTATCTTTTGGAATGGGCCAATCTTGAATTGTTGTAATCTTAGTAGGGTCGGGTGAAATACCCTTTTTAGAAACTACATGCCCTAGGTAAGATACTTTTGATTTGAAGAATTCACACTTGCTAAGTTTGGCATATAACTTATTCTTTCACAAGGTTTCTAGTACCATCCTAAGATGTTCATGCTCTTCCTCATTCTTTGAGTATATTAAGATATCGTCTAGAAAAATGATCATAAATACATCTAGAAAAGGTCGGAAGATATCATGCATCAAGGTCATAAAGGTTGCAGGAGCATTGGATAGACCAAAAGGCATCACTACAAATTCATAATGGCCATATTGTGTACAAAATGTTGTCTTGGGAATGTCAGATTTTTTGATGTGGATTTGATGATATCCTGATCTTAGATCTATTTTAGAAAAAAAAATTGCACCATGTAATTGGTCAAGGAGGTCATCAATTCATGGTAAATGGTACTTATTTTTTATGGTTAATTTATTAAGTTGTCTGTAATCTATGCATAATCTCATGGTTCCATCTTTCTTTTTGACAAATAATATCAGTGCACCTGGTGCAGGAGCACCCTTGATGCAATTTTAAGTTATATTGTGAAACTTTGGTTTTTGCTTTGTTTTGGATTTATTGATGTAAATAAGGTCATTTGAGACCATACTAAGTGGTTTAGGACCATTTTTGGTCATTTGGTGAAATTTAGGCAAATATTGTAAAAATTGTAAATGTTGCTCAAGAAAGTTGTCAAGCAACTTGTCAAAAAGTGACATTAAGGTGTATTGTCAACAAACTAATCAAAAGATAGTTGAAAATAGTTGGTTTTGGTTGGAAATTTATAAATACACCCTCCAAAACTCGAATTGGGGGTTGGAGACATTTTTTTTAAAGTTTGATGAATGGAAACCTCAAATTTTGTGTGCATTTTTTGATTCTTACATTGTTTTCAGGCTGAAGTTGTGCATTGTACGACTTGGTATGGACTCATATCAAGGATTATAATATATGGATGAAAATATATTTGTTTCTAGTTTACAATGCTTTTTGTCTCATTGAATTTTATTGAGTTTTGTGGGAGATATGACTATTTTGGTGAGACTACCCTATTCTAACAATATTGTGCATAATTCACAGTCTGAAAAATATGATGGTACGGATTGTACAATCCATATTTTGATCTAAAATCAATTGTATTTTGTTTCCATGTGAATCTACTTTAATTTTCAACTCTCATCAAATTTTATTAAGATTTGAATAAGTTATGACCATTTTTGTGAGGGCAGGTCTGAACCCTACCTAGGGTTTGCAGTTTTGGAGAAAATGCAATAAAAAAAATTTCCACCATTGGATCTTCATAAAAATTGGAGGAAAAGTCTTTAATTATGTTATCTTAAATCTCACTGAAGAGATTGACCTTATTATTTGTTTTGTGAAAGTTATTAAAAACATTTTGTTGCATTAAATTGTGGGCTGCCATGGCAATGTTTCTAATATGATCTAGAATGCACTTAATCATTGCTTGTGATGAATCAATTTTGTTTCATTTTTGTTATTTTTGGTGATGGATCATTGTTTCACTTGTGCAAGTTATGTTAAGTGTTGGTTGATCATTGCTGCAAATAATTTTGATGAATTTGTAATTTAAGGGTCTTAAGCTTGAATCGTTTGAGGTCAAAGCTTTTTCTTCTAGGTTCTTATTGAATAACATAGTAGAATTATTTTAATATGAGCAAGAGAGCAAAAATATAGAACATAAATCTATACACATTCATACAAGGGAAAACATGTAAGAATCAAGAATTTATATAAAGATAAGAGAAAAAGAAATTTATGTACAAGAAAGAAGGGAAAATTATATATATAGTTACAAATGAATCCATTTAACTAGGATTTTAAATACATTCCCATTTGGTGTTGACAACTCAAATGAATTGGTTTTATTGCAATCCATAATGATAAATTGACCAATCCCCATTGAATTAAACTTTCTATGACATCAAAGTTTTTCTCTATCCTCTTCCCACTTCAATATATGGTCTCCAACTTTGAATGATTATATTGTAACCTACTTATCAAACTACTATTAGATAATTTATTTATTTTTTTCTCATTTGATTTTAAATGACCTCTATCAATTCCTCTAATTGTAATATCTTGGCCAACCTAATTGTCATTGCACTATTTTCATCAATTTCTAGCTAGTGGATAATTTCCTGTGTTGGTAGTTGAGTTGAACTAGGAAAACTTGCCTCTAAATTACTATATACTTGAGTATAAAGGGACGTCCCTAAAGATTTTTTAGGCAATCCTTCTACTCATGGAGATTTTTTTGAGTGTAGATACCATTGCTTTTTGAATTCTAATCCAACCCTTTTTTATGAGCCATAAGAATGTCCAAATTCCTTACTATAGTTGCATATTTTTATCTTATTTTTGCTAAACTCCAAAAGACATTACCAAACCTTTTTATAGACTTTAAGCATTTCAAAGAATTTTAAGGTGATATATGTTATATTAATGAATGGCTGAAATAGTTTTAATGTGAAGAGGTCTTTTCTCCCCCTGTAAAATGTGGCATGTCCCCATGTTAGAATTTAGGATAACTTGTTTGTTTTCACAACCTAGGAAAGCATTGTTTTTTTCTAGCCAACTCATTTCTAGTATAGCATCATATGTACCAAGATTCAGTATGTGAAATTGATCATGTGTTTCAAAGTTATCTAGTTTAAATTTTAGATTTTCAATAATTGCACTAGTTTGTCTCACTACTCTACCATCTGCCATTTCAACAACTAAAGGTTCTATTGGTTTATATACAATCTTCAATTGTGCTACAACCCTAGGAGAAATAAAGTTATGACTACTTTCTGAATCAACAAGAAAAACAATGGAGTGACCATTTATAGAACCCTTAATTTCAATTAGAGAAAGTTGGTAGTGTACGGTACTTGTGTCTTCTGCAGCGTATATCTTCATGTTTGTGGGCATAGAATCTTTGCCATCTTGATTTGAGTGTTGTTGTGGGTTACATGTATGATCATATTTATGATGGTTTCGACCACATTTATCACAATGAGGATGTATATGAGGGCAATACCGTTGTATATGATTTTCACCACAAGTCCAACATTGGATTTTGGATGGCATAGTCTTATTTTTGTTTGAATGAAACATTTTGGTGGATCGGCATTGAGTTGGGCTGTGGTTTGAAAAGTGTCTTCCTTGCTTGAAAGTATTCTTATATGATTCCTCCTTATGTCTTTTCTAATTTTCCCTTTTTTGTCTTGCGATTTGATGATAAGTTTCAAAATTTTCAGCAATTTGTGCTGCTTCATCTACTAAAGTTGGCTTACCACACCATACTGGAGCTTTGTATTCCTCCCTCAAACCATTTATGAATCTAATAACACGGTCATTCCCTTCAATGAATGGCACAAACCTATTAAGTCTTTCAAAGTTTTGTTTGTAATCATTTACGGATTGAAGTCTTTGTTTTAGTTCAAAAAATTCATTCTTCTTTCCTTGTAGGAAGTAATCGGAAAGGTATTTTCGTTCGAATAATCGTTTGAATTGTGACCATCTTGTTTTGTCGGCCCGTAGTTTTGAATATCAGACTATGTCTTGCCACCAATTTAACACACTACTTTTTAACTAATAGGCAACAATCCTAGTCCTAGCATAACTACTTGTGTTTTGCAGATCAAAATATCTCTCTAGATTGGTTAACCATTGCTCTGCTTCCTCGCCTATACTAGTATCACCATTATATTCGGGAAGCTTGATCTTACGAGCAAAATTATCTAATTCTCATTGTGTTTTTTTACTCAACATACTCTCTGAAGATTTGGATTCAAAAGTGTCAAAGCTGCTTGATTTGGAAGTCTCACTTTCTTCCGAGGATTCTTTTCGTCATTTACTTTTGATCTATGTTTCTCTTTTCTTTGGTTTCGATGTCGAGTTGACCGAGAACTATTCTTTCTTTTCGAACTTTCTATTTCATGTTGTTCATTTTGTTTCATGGTTTCTTTCTTAAGTTGTTGGACCTGTGTTGCTAGTTCAGCGACGTCCTACATTAATGCTTGGTTGGTTCTCTCTAAAGCCTCATAAGCTTTTTGGTTGCTCTCAAAGGACATCATGATAGGTCAATTTGTATGTGTGAAAAGAAAAAAATAAATCAATATTGATTGCTTTAAGAGTTCCCCTTCAAACAAGTTTAAATAATCCTTATGATGTTTTCTTTTCCCCAATTTTGACAAGGTGTTATAACAAACTATTATTGATATCTCAGTAAAATAGAATATGTCGCGCCTATCCAAGACACTTGAGAAAATCAATGGTAAGGGTGATGCTATATCACGTGGAGAGTGCTAAACAATGGTTTTGCAAGATCTATGTGAATCGTACAACGCCTAGTTTGTTACATGAGATTTTTGGCTTTAATAAATTGTGGGAATGGTAATTGCAATCATTTTGGGTGATGATGAGTATAGTATGGTGGCAATGTCTCAATGTTTTCAATGCCAAGATATCCCACAATATATAAGGCTAGTGTATATTTTTAAATCCTCAAAATGTGAATTCCATTCACACCTTGTGCACAGCCTCTAAGGTTTTGGAGTTTAATGGAAACTATTGGTTCTTGTTAAAATTTGCTTTCAGGTTTTATTGAAAAAGGATATGGCTCTGCCTAAAGATTCTACTGGTTCGGTTTAATCTTAATTCTCTTCACGGTAAAAGATTTTTTTTTGTTTTGTATACAATTTATAAGACTTAAGTGAAAAGAATTTAAACTCTCTGAATCTAATAGAATTCAACTCTTGCGTAAATGGTAAAAGTTTTTGGAACCCTAATTAATTTATCTAAATGAGTTACTCTTTAAGATGATTAGTTACTGCAAAATTTTAAGAGTAAATTTTTTTTTAATCTATTTTGCAAAAAGTAAATGCAACTACTATAATGTTTTAACTTGATATCTCTAAAAAATAAATGCCATTAACTTTTAAACTATTATAATTTAAAAATAAAAATAAAAAATAAAAAATAAATGCAACTAAATTTTAAATTTTTATAATGTTTTTAATATATATATTTTGCAGAAAATAAATGCAGTAGAGAAATGGATGGGGTAAGGCTCTGATATCAATTGAAACCTAACTATTTTCCAAACAATGAAATAAATGTAAACCTAACTATTTCCCATATAGTAAAATAAATGTAATCTAGTTATTTTGAGCAGTGAAAAATGAAATAAATGTAACAATTTATTTAATTAGAAAAATAAATATATTAATTGAAACGTTTATGAATAAAAGGAACATCAATAATTAAACATTTGAACAATAATGTACAAAAAAAAAGGAAATATTTTATATTCACAATAGAAAATAAATTAACATGTAGAGAATAATTAAATCATGTTGCAATGAAAATGATACATATCTTATACCAATTGAAACTTAACTATTTTCCAAACAGTAAAATAAATGTAAACCTAACTATTTCTCAAATAGTAAAATAAATGTAATATAGTTATTTTGAGCAGTGAAAAATGAAATAAATGTAGCAATTTATTTAATTAGAAAAATATATATATTAATTGAAATGTTTATGAATAAAAGGAACATCAATAATTAAACATTTGAACAATAATGTACAAAACAAAATAAGGAAATATTTTATATTCACAATATATATTAAATTAACACAATTTAATAGTTCTGGAAACAACAATCCCACACACAGAGATGGCTTTTCCCAAAACAAATACCCCTAGAGGAACCGATTCTTGCACAAAACCAACCTGTCTTTACGACATAAACACAGCCCTGGCCAGGACACTCCCGGGTGTACGTTGTACCCCGAGTTGGACACATGTTGTGTGCCCCTTCTCCAAATGTTTAAATGTTAGCCAACCAAGACCTAAACCTTCACTCTCATGTGCCTTCCAAATTATGGGTTCCTTTTTCTTTGCTTTTCTCTTTTTTTTTTCTCTCTCTGTCCCTGTTTCAACTAATTTATGGGATTATAAAATTTTCCAAAGGGTGGTTACAAAAGCCACACCATTTCACAACAGTAATCTTTTCTAATTAATTTACATTATTTTATTGCAATGTATTTTTATCTTTATAGGAAAAAAGTCCCGTAACATGAAGTGTCAGCTTTTGAAATCTAATTTTCGGGAAACTAGATAAACACTTATAAATACCTACTATTTTTATCATTTGAAATCTAACAAGAAACCTATGAGCAAACTTATGATCAAAAGCATTATTGAGCAAGTCAAGAGTAGGATTATTAGAGTTTATTACAACAATTCAAGATTCAAAATCATGTCAAAGTTTATATGTGTTCATGTTGTCATTACTTTGTGAAGCCTAATGTCTTTTTGTAGGTCTTAAAAGCACTCAAGCAAATCTATCAAGCAAGATCCAAAATCCTTGAAGATATGTGTATGACTTCAGTTCTTCAAGGAAGCCATTAAAGGGTAGTTAGTTGTAGCTTTGTGTTCATTCATCATTTTCTTCCTTTCCATTATTCATTTATCATTGACATTGCCATTGTGGAAGTGGAAACACTTACACAGGGTTTGATTGAGGCAAGCCCCTATATAGCACATCTTCCCTCTTTGTGAATGTGCAGGTTACAGGTCTAAAGAGGGTTGAAGAGAGTTTGAAGATCCATTTTGCATTATTGCATTTGTTGTCATCAAAGTTTTCAAGCCATAGAAACTCAATTACAAAATTTATTGACGACATTTCAACAAGTTTACAACCGGAAATTAGAAGCTTAGATCGAACACCAAAGGACTGCAAAAATAATTTTAGGACCCCCTAACAAAGACCCAGTCACCCAAGGGCGACCCAGTCCTGCTACAACACTCAAACTCAACTTTTGGTGATAAGTACACATCAGTCTGCACTTTCCAAATCTGCTTGCAAATAATTGTTTTAGTTTGTTTACTATTGGAAAATTACATTCATCATATTAGGTCATTCAGTCTAATTAGGTCAATCATTCTAAATCATTTCCAATTCATTCGTAAGACTCAAAAAGATGCAGATCCAGGTCTGATTGACTCACCTTGGAGGTTGAAATTCAATGTATGCACCTTGTTGATTTGCATCCTAATGAAATTATAGAAATGATGTTCCTAATTGACCTTAAGTTTTAGATATTAAATTTAAGGTCGCCACATTTTTTTGTTTCACATAGTAAAAGGATAACAAATAATAGACCATTAATTTTATCTATGAAAAGTAAATAAGTTTTATAATAAAGACACAACCATTAAAACTACAACATTACAAAAAATGATATATGGAAACACAACAAGACAAGTGGGGTGGGAGAGCAGATAAATAGAAACAAAGTATTTGGTTTACTCTAATATGGGAATGGAAAACCGTAATTTTTAGGTGTTCTAACTAGGATTTGACATGGTGATGGCTTACAAATAAAAAAAGTTATCATAAAAGGTTTTGCACTCACAAATAAGTTTGTGCACACAAATCTATAGGATAGGGGCTAAAATGGACTCAAAATTGTAATAAAGAAGTGACAAGGTATAAAAAAAAATTATTAAAAGCTATACAAAAGTGAATGACATAACAAAAGGCTCATGCCAAATGGATCTATTCTTATAACCAAGATAGAGTTTTGTAACACATAGTGTGATAGTCAATGGGAATAAAAGAAATAAACACGTGAATTAGACAAATTCATAATCACAATTACTTGAGTAAAAAATCACAAGTAAAAACCTTTTATATTAATACTATTGATAGTATTAAACAACCACATTAATTAATATGATGTAATATTATTAACTCTAGAGACATACATAAAGTTCCTCATAGTTGATTACAAAAGAAGTGAATCATTGCATATAAAGCTCAAAATATTATCTACATAAAATAGAATCTAAATGATAGAAAGGAACACCACCCTCTATTTATAAAATGAATCTCAACCCACAAGAAAAATTCCCCCAAAAAAACTAAAATATAAAATATGGGACCAGTGGGAGGATAAAATTTGAACATGGTCTTGGACTTGAATGGTCCTTACTCATAGTTGGAGTACCTTAATAAATAGTGAAAGTTACCTATCCTATTGGATTCTTAATTTCACTCTACATAGACCATATCTAGGTAGGAGAATTTTCAAGTTATAAATAGTATAAGGGAAGTGATAGCTAGACATAAATTTTGCATGATACTCAAAAGCTAAAATTTGAAATAGATAAGCTTAATATATCACTTGAGGTCTACCTAATTTAAGCCTATGGCAATAAAAATAGGTTCAAGGAAACTCTTTCTACTAAAAAATGGCCAAGAACAACCACATCATTCACATGCCATTGAATGAGAACCATTATGCTAAGATTAGATTATTCACTCTACTTTGAGAGAAAATAACACTACCTCTTTCTTAAAAGTCCTTGGTGCACACCATGCCACACTTGTTAAGGAGCCCCATAGATAAAACAATAAAAATAGATTTGGACCCCATTTTCAACAAAGATACTTGCAACAACAAAAAAATGTGGATACTCAAAACACATTTGCACCAATGGTGGGGCCTAAGATTAAAAAGAATATATTCTAGACTTTAGATCCCTATCATCATCAAATGGAGTTTGTCATGCCATGATTATATAGTGAATACTTTCCAAACCTTAAGAACATGTGAAACTACCTTTTGTGACCACAAAACTAAAAAAAGTAAAATGGAACTCAATTTACCATAGTGAATCATTTTAAATATGAATTTGGACAAGGTCTACAAATAGATTTGATGACTATAGTAAACAATTAACTATAATTTTGGTCACTCATAAGGGTTATTTCACTAGAGAATCAACATGGACCTATAATTATATCCATTTGACACAAAGTCTAATCAAAACTTTAAGAAAAAAATCAAAAATATGAAAATGCTACCACTTACATTATTTTTAGAGAATCCAATTTGAGCTTCTCCCATTCTTTGCCCAAGGGAAAGTCAATCTTTTGCAAGAGTTTTAAGCAACACTCTAGCTAAATTATGTACTCAAAGGACAACCCCTACACTTGAGCTATGGTTTTTATATAAGGGTCTCTAACTCTAATAATATATTGAAAACTACCTAAAACTCCTCCACAAAAGGAGTTGAGAACCACTTGTTGAATAGTATTTTATCTTGGTTCCTCTCATTAATTAGCTCAAGAATTTTTTGTATGGGAGTGCCTTTTAATTTTCATCTCACAGCAAGTGTAATCCCTATCACACCAGTTGATGGATATGGGTATACATACCTTATACTATCTATCCAAAAACATCTATTTGTGCTTTATATTCCTAATTATATTTATGATTTCCAAAAAAAATATTGATATTTTACATGTCACACTAGTTATGCTCATAAGTTTTACTACAATTAGCTTGGTTGGCGATAACTAAAAATTTTCTCGACATAGTACCAAGCATCATAAATCACATTAGAGAGGTTACCTCCACCACATTAATTTATTTGTTTACAATAGTATTTGAGGCCTGTACATCTCTATAAAATGTGGGGATAGATTAAAATATGGTGTAGTCTCCATTATGCCCTTCAAGTATGATCTTTATAAGGCTTTGATTAGCTCAAGTGAACCTATTAACTATTTAAGTTCTTTAGTTAGGTATTTTAACATCTCGGTTACCTTATTCAATTCTTCTAGTCTACTCTCAAGGGCAATATATTTCTCTCTTAATCCCTTAAGAGTTTAGATCTAGATATCTACTTGATTTTTTTTATCTTGGGTAGCTCATAATCCTAGTTGGAGATATTTTTATTGAGTGGTCTATTTTTTATAACCTTGACATTAGTATTGTTCTCTTGTCTTAGCTTTTCCTTTAGATCCTCTACTTGTTTTTACATTACATTTTTTTTGGTCTTTTAAATTGTCATTTGGTTCTTCATTCTTCTTAGATTTTCTCTTTCTTTAGTGATTTTTATGTAAACCTCTAGGGGTTTCTTTTTTGTTTCTTCTATATTTGTGTTCTCAAATTCAATGGCATTTAAAGTTTGTTTTGACTACTCCAACCTTGTGCACCTCTTGAATTTCATTGAATTTCCCACTAACTTAGGCTTCTTAAAGTAATTTCATTCTATCTTGAACTTATGTCTATTTTACATTTATGTTTGCTACCTTCATGTGGAAATTTAATGGTTGCATAATTTATTCTTAGGGCTTGTCCATAAGAAGTGTTAAGTGCAAAATATTTATATCAGCATACACAAGTTCATATTTCATCCTCTCCATCTTGGAAGATGAAGCTACATCTTGTTTCATTTTTCTTTTAGCTTCATTTATCTAAACCTCTCCTAATACTTGATACATGTATCATTGGTGTAGCACAAGGTCCCTAATGGTTCTCACACCTAATGGGATTGATAAATACTAGGGAGAAGGTTCAAATAGTTGGAATTGTTGTCATGCAATAGGGGAAGAGGTAACTACTTGAATATTAGGAAGCTACACATATTAGTAAGAAGAAATGGAAAAGGGGAATCCAAGGCCTAATAAGGTGATGTGGAAGGAACTTATAAGGATGGAAGTTGGTAGTCTCTAATAGGGATAAATTGGGGAATGGCCATTTGGTATTGGATACTTAGAGGGAAGTATTGGAGAGAAAATTGGAATTAAGGAGGTCTTTGCACAAATAATCATTATAAGGAACCTACATGGATCCTATAATTGCGCCCAAATACATGGAGAAAGAAGGTGGGAAATAATGTTGGATGAAAGGAGAATGTGAATGAGGATAAAAATAGGAGGGGGGAGGGGAGGAATAGTAAACTATTTTGGAACAACCTCCAGTCACTCCTGCATAATTGGTTCCTCTTACCTTTTTTTTGTTCTCTTCTTCTTAGGTAAATCATCACCCTTTTGTATTTTCCTTTTCTTTTCCTCATTAGGTTCTTCATCTCTAATTATGCAAATAGAATAAACTTTTCTTTATATTAGGTTCTAATGGAGATGTGGAGTAACTAGCCGCATATCCCTTTGGGGTTCTAGTTAATTGTTCTTATTTCTTTCATGGTAAGGAATTTCTCTATAGTTTCCTCTATAGTGATAGATCCTCTCATTCATTATGTTAAGAATTGATGTGTCGATGTCTCACTACTGAGGCCTGAAACTTATTAATTTTGTTGTCTTCTTTTAAATTCTTACTACAATGAAGCCATGATACTCAATGTTGGTAAAGGAGGCTAGGCAAGTGTATATGGTGTTGCTTGTTCCAATACCCGCTATTTTATATGAAAAATTAGTGGCCTTGATTATACATCCTACTCATCACCTGGTGATATAATGGTCATCTCTACCTAAGCATTTGGTTTCTCTAGAGTGAAATAAGATTCAAGGATACTTTGATTATTCTCATCATCCACTTTTCGACAAGGAAAAGTATCTTAGGATCTCTTTCATATTTCCAACCTCTTGTCTATATTTCCACCAATCACTATTATTATTCTCAACCCAACTTCTTCAAATAATTCTTCCATGAATTTTTTTAGGTTAGGGGAAATAGGAAATTATATTCTTATAGAAATTTGCATATGTTTGTGATAAAGCTATTATAGGAGTAGTACAATTGGCCATGCATCAATATACTTAACCTCCTCTTCTTTGGGCCTCTTCTTATCCTCAATCTATGGTTGGATTTCATGGGAAAAAAAATATTTTATCTCATTGATCTTATTTAACCTTGTCATGAACCACTTGGTAGGATCATAGTTCTAGTAATCCTTAATTTAGGTCTAGCTACAATTCCTTTAGTTTATCTCTAAGAACTCTATTTAATATATTTTCAAAACAATGATATTTTTTAAATGGTAGGGAAGATGGGAAAATGATGCATTTCATTTCTAAATTGTGTGTCAATTATGGTAGGCTACCTCATATATTCCAAATCAAAAGATTTATTTGACACATTTCTAGACATCTTATAGACCTTCCCAAAATACCCAATCAATTTAATAGTAGTGTTGGTAGGGATATTAAACCAATCACCCTTGCAACTAGATTTGAGGATGGTAAGGTAAAACTTGGTGAGTCTTGTGAGATTCTCATTATTGACTAGAAACATGGTGGGAACAAAGAATTGGTCCTTGTACTCATTATATTCTAAGGTTTGATGTAAATTTGGGATTCAAATATTAATTATGTCATTCCCCTCATAATAAAAATATAGAATTGAAGTTGGGTTAAATTGGATAACATTAGTGAAAAATCATGTGGATGAGGAAGGGTACTTGAATATTTTGAAAATGTTGAAATTTGACAATTATAAGTGCATTTATTCCTCATAGTATTGTGAAAATTAAATCCACATAATTTATCTCTTGGGAGTCTTAAAAAATTTATAGGAGAGGGTCATTTTTTCTAGGAACATGCATTCTTGCCACTATTTATTCCCAAAATATAGGCTACCATATTATTCCAAAATTCTTCAATATCAACCTTGAATTAGTATAATTGCATAGGAAATTCAATAATTACTTGATGAATTCCTTGGGACATAGTTGCTTTGGGAAAGTAAATTTATTAAAAAACTCATAATTATAAGGATTACAGGAGGGTCTCTTGGGAGTGTTGGAAGGAATCTAAGGGGATTCCTAGTGCTTTTCCCATAATTTGTACGCTAATTTTGCATTTAAAATGATTGTTTCTCCCATTCCTAAATTATGACTTGGGAACTTGAGTCATAATGTTTGGAACAAGAAATTATAATTTTTGGGCTATTACAAATTATGGGATTAAGGTATCTATCTAGAAAGGAAGTCCATGATAGAAAGGAAGTCCAAATCTTATTAGCATAATTATCACCAACCTCAAGGGAGGATTTTTAAAATTAGATTATCATTTCATATAGGAACCTTCTCTTAGGAAGGTTGTGGTCTTGGAGAGGATAGGATCATATATGTGGTTAGCATAATCATGCATAACATCCTACTTAACTATACATATGAAGGGAATAAGGTTTCCTAGTTTAGTCACTAACTCATTTGGGTACATTGTTGAGAATAAAGAGTATGAACATTTGAGATCTGGGATGGTGATTTTTCCCTTTTTTGAAGAATGCACTAGTAGAGGTAGAAACTTCATTGATATTTTTTCTTTTTCTCCTTTTGTTATGTTTGATCTATTAGAAATAGTGAAGAATTTATTATAGAACTCTTTAAACAATTTTGTAGATGGGTATGGCAGATGCAAACAAATAGCTCTTAATATTTTGAAATCGCTATTACCTTTTCTCGTGCTCTAGAAATTAGTTATTCATAATTACCAAATAAGGAAATAGCTATGGGTTCTTAAATTTATATCATCATGGTTCATGGTGAAAGAACCCTTTGAATTTTATGTGCAATAACTTATCTATGGAGGTAGTTGGATTGTGCCATAAAATAGATTTTAAAAATTTATTTTTTGATTGGTGATCACTAGCAATTTGGTGTAATGGAATGATTCTAGACTTTGATATTCTTTCCTTTTGAAGGAAGTTATTGTGGTGATGATACCTACACTTTGATGGGATAAGTGAGATAACTTTTTTCTTTTGTTTACTTTTAACAATCAATAGCTTAGACTATAATATAAAATATATTAGATAGTTCTTATAGTTTTGTGCTATGGCAATCTAGACAAAAATATAGAGTATTGGGACTCATCAAATCAATTCGATTTGGAAAGATTGAACAACTCATTCTCATCTTGGGCTCAAAAAAATAAAGGGCCTATTCTTATAGGAATATTACAAATTTTACATAGACATTTCACACATGACATATAAAGATCCTAATAAATAATTTTGATGAATTTGTAATTTAAGGGTCTTAAGCTTGAATCGTTTGAGGTCAAAGCTTTTTCTTCTAGGTTCTTATTGAATAACATAGTAGAATTATTTTAATATGAGCAAGAGAGCAAAAATAAAGAACATAAATCTATATGCATTCATACAAGGGAAAACATGCAAGAATCAAGAATTTATATAAAGATAAGAGAAAAAGAAATTTATGTACAAGAAAGAAGGGAAAATTATACATATAGTTACAAATGAATCCATTTAACTAGGATTTTAAATACATTCCCATTTGGTGTTGACAACTCAAATGAATTGGTTTTATTGCAATCCATAATGATAAATTGACCAATCCCTATTGAATTAAACTTTCTATGACATCAAAGTTTTTCTCTATCCTCTTTCCACTTCAATATATGGTCTCCAACTTTGAATGATTATATTGTAACCTACTTATCAAACTACTATTAGATAATTTATTTATTTTTTTCTCATTTGATTTTAAATGACCTCTATCAATTCCTCTAATTGTAATATCTTGGCCAACCTAATTGCTATTGCACTACTTTCATCAATTTCTAGCTAGTGGATAATTTCCTGTGTTGGTAGTTGAGTTGAACTAGGAAAAATTGCCTCTAAATTACTATATACTTGAGTATAAAGGGACGTCCCTAAAGATTTTTTAGGCAATCCTTCTACTCATGGAGATTTTTTTGAGTGTAGATACCATTTCTTTTTGAATTCTAATCCAACCCTTTTTTATGAGCCATAAGAATGTCCAAATTCCTTACTATAGTTGCATATTTTTATCTTATTTTTGCTAAACTCTAAAAGACATTACTAAACCTTTTTATAGACTTTAAGCATTTCAAAGAATTTTAAGGTGATATATGTTATATTAATGAATGTGTGTATGAAATTTGAATGTTTGTGAGTTAAGTAGAATTTCATATTTAATCATAGTTGCTAGCAATGAAAATTCCTTAAAGAAATAAGGACTAACCCCTTCAACGAAGAATCTATCAACCCGTAGCAAAAGGCTTCTCAACCCTTAGCAGAAGGATGATAGTTCAATGTAGCTAGAGGAGGTAACCTACTACAACACAAGCATACTTTCAAAATAAGATGAAGGTGTGATTTGAAGACAAGATCATGGATGTCCAAGTGTCACTCCATATTTTTAATAAGTTAAGGAGGAGAAAGGAGAATGTTCCAATAAGGAATAGCAATTATAATCAGGACTTCTCTATTAGGGAATATTTCCAATTTATAATGGTTATCTTAAATAGTGTAGAGTCCTTATTCAACTTCTACACTCTTGTTCTTACTAGTTATTATTTTCTATTAAAGGACCTAGCCTTCTTCCTATTTTTATGGGAGAGTTGACATTTGCTTTTATTTTGTTTACAGTTTATGAATATTTTGACTCTCACAGACCCTATATAGTAGGGTACCCTGTCGAGAAGGATAACAACTAGATATTTGCATGTATTAGATCGAATTGAATATTTTGTTACATTCTTCTTAGGACTTTATGTATGATTGGAATATAATAGAGAAGATATTTTGGCATGTTTCTTTGAGTTAAGTAATTAAAGGAGATCCAGTGGATGCAACAACTCAAGCAAGGGCCACTTGAGGTACTATAGAGCCACGTTAGTTTAGATAATTCATTAGATTATGCATTGTAAGTTCTAACTTATAGTTTCCAATTTATAATATAATGAATTGTGTATTGTAGATTTCAGAATAGTAAATATTTAGTTTATATTCTATTCAATTACTCCTAAAGGTTAGTTGAATTAGGACATGTAGTATAAACAATTATTAGTTATAGTAATAATCAATAAGTACTCGTAGTAATTAACAATTATTAGTATTTGCTTACTATGTTCTTTAGGAAGAAGTTAATTTCAGTTAAAATCTTTTGATGCATTTATATTTGTTCAAATCACCTATACTCAGTTAATATAGGACGTCTAGGATTATTGAATGCATATATGGTGCAAGCATCATCTAAAGTCTATGACTCCCTACTTGATAATTTAATGAATCCCTCTCTTGAATGATGATCTACTTAATTTAGGATTTGTGGGTCTGTTGAGTTGTATGTATGATCATCTACATCAACTAATTAGACATCAGGGGAAGCTCTACACTTTTTATAATTTTTAATAATTTATTGTTGGTTGACTTTTGGTTCCATTTCCTTGTGGGTAGTAATTTGATGAAATTTTCAAATAAATTCCATATTTAAAATAAGACTTAGTAACTCTTACTCTAACAAACGCCTTGGAATTATTGGTAATGATTATTTAGGTACACCAAACCTAATTATAATTCCATCAAGCAAGTTGATGATTGCCTCAATTGATTCCTTACATGTTATAGCTTCAATCCACCAAATGAAATATTTATAGGCTATTAGTATTAATTTATAATCAACTTGATGGTGGGTCAAGATCACTCCTATGAAATCCAAACCCCCATTTAGAAAAAAGTTCAGCCTAAAAATATGGACTTCAAAGAGTGCGATGCTTTATTTTTCTTATTGATGTAAAATTGACAATTTTGGAAAGTTTCTACCCAATTGTAAGCATATGAAAATATTTGAGGCCATTAATACCCAACCCTCATGATTTTGGTTATTTTTGTTGAGGTTTAATAATGTCCATTTGAAAGACCTTGGTAGAAATCTTTGAGAAAAAATGAAATTATTTCTTCATCTACACATCATAGAAACACTCCATCAAAACTTTCCTTCTAAAATAATACCATCAATTAGCCTAAATGGTGCACCTTTCATTCTATATTGCCTTTTTTTGTCTAAATTTAAATTAATAAGGTATTTCCCTATCTCCAAAAAAAATATTTTTTTCTATTATCCAACTTGTTTTATACTCTACTTCATTCATTAGACGATTTTTTTTACCTTCTCAAATTATTTTGCAACATGGACATCTTCTATAAAGTACTAACATGATTTTTTTCTTTGACTAGCTTTTTGGGCTTTACAAATATCATATTTAAGGATCTTAGTTATCCAACTAACTCTTTTTTATTGATCTTTCCCCCTGGGATGTATTATATCTTATGCTTGGGTGAATAGCCAGGCAATGATCATGTTTGAAGAGACTAAATTTTTGCACTTCTTAGTCATTTTACTAAGGCATATGTTTTCTTTTCATAAAATTATACTTTACCTCTATTTCTTCAAAGTCTAGCTAAAGAATGTAATAGGGTCTCATTTGTGTTGATTTTTCCTTCCATTTGAGTGAGAATTATAGCCATAATGACATGCCCACCATATACATATAGGATAAAATAGTTAGAAAAGTTATGATTTACTAGCATGAGGGCCTTAGAAATGGCTTCTTTAATTTATTCAAATGTATGTCTTCCCTTCTTTGTCCATATTATTTCTTAAGAATGAGGGTAATAGGATGCACTATACTTACAAATTCTTATGTGAGTTTTCTTGCAAAATCAAATTTTCCAAGGAAGATTGTAAACTCTTTTTATGTTGTGGAAGTGAAAGTTCAAGGATATTTTAAACCCTTTCAAGATCAATAGCTATACCCTCCTTAAAAATAAATTTCCCTAGTAGTTTCCTCCATGGGTTTTTTGGGACTCAAATAAATCACGAATAGATAATATCTCTAAAACACTCTCTCCAAGTGGCTGAAGTGATATTTTTTCTTGGAAAAAATACTTAAATCATCAAGATAAATCAAGATGATTTCATTGATTAGATATTTGAAGGTAATGTCCATTTTCCTTTGAAATGTAGCCCCTACATTAGATAGTCCAAAATAAATTTTATGATAGGAACGCGTTTCCCATTTAGCAATGAACATTGCCTTGCATTGATCTTTCTCTTCCAGTCATATTTGGTTGAAGCCAAAGGAATCATAAAATATTAAAAACTTATTTGATCCTACTGTCATCTATAAAATCTAATCCATTAAAGACAAAGATTGGTGATCCTCAAGAGAAGCTTTGTTTACATCCCTAAAATATATACAAAGTCAAACTTCTCCATTCTTTTTTTCTAACAAGGACAAGGTCAAAAGCCAAAGTTGAATGTTTGATATGGTATATTATATTAGAATTAATTAATTTGAATAACTTTGGATTCATGATTGGTTTAGTTTTTGGATTGAATAGCCTTTGTTTCTATCTTATTGGCTTTGCTTCATATTGAAGCACAGTTGTGTGTTATGTAACATATTTGCTATAGCATTTCAATGCTTCATATTCCAAATTCATGAACTAGTTATATGTGGTACAAAGTTTGACAAGGCATTCTTTCTCTATGATATTACATACCTTAGCCAATATTACTATATTTCCTAAGGAGAGATCAACAATTATGTAGTACTTGGTTATTGTTATCTTTTTATCTCTATAAGAACCATCAAGACTAAATATGCCTTCATGGGCTATCATTCCCAAAGGTAATTTGTTACCTTTTAATTGGAGAATTTGATCTTCATACGAGTCTTCAATTTTGGGGGTTAATTTGCCTACAACTTCATCAAATTGTTGGATGAAATATGCAATATGTTCATCATTTTATAACACCATCCAATGGAATTCATTATTTGGTACAACGGGCATTATAATAAAATTTATGCTATTTTTACTTGCCAACAAGTCCACTAGATCAAATTAAAAACTAACTAGCGAAATCCTACCTACTTTTGTATTATACTTCTAATGAATGACCTAGAAATTTAAATTGCATACATGGTGTTTATATTCATTCACCAAGGAATTATTTTCCATATATTGTGACAAATGTCTGATTAATGAACAATTTTAAATCGCCTTAAACTTATAGAAATTTCACATATTTATTTTCTTCATGTAGCAAGCCATGGACCAATACCTCATGTAGTCAATTGCATTCTAAATACAATTAAAATGTAGTTGGTATGATTATTGTTACTTTTCTCCTTGTAGTGAAACTAGAGATATGTCAACCCTACTCTAATCTTGAAATTGGCTCCATCAAGCAATAGCTTCCTATCTTGACACTATCAATGCATTCTTTTGATATCTTTGGGATGATAACGCCCTCTTCATGAAAAATATAAATACCTAGTTTAATTTATTCAAATAGATAAAATGGAACCATTTCAAAATTAAAAATAGATGAATAGTGATCTAGGTAATCCTAAAGGGTACTTAGAATTCTCTCATCTATTAAAAATTTGACAGAGCAATTTCTTCCTCAACTAAAAAGGGTTTAATTTACATCAATTTGTAGTTCTAACTCATGCTCAGCATGGTGTACAATGGGCTTAATTGGGATCTTGACTTTAGTTTCATACCTTATCTTTAGAAACATATGCATCCAATCAAAATATAAGTAACCTCCAAACTCAATTATAAATTCCTAGGATAAGCATAGCCCAA
>VDFB02027731.1:0-14705 GCA_007258455.2 Sequoia sempervirens | reverse complement strand
TGACTTAGAATTTTTCTTACCCCAACCTACTCATCTTGGGCGCATTTTACCCTTGGTGATTTTCATCTTGCATGCCTCAGGCGCTTTTGCACCTGGAGTGTTAAGGAAACCTCTAAGGGTGACCTTTTGAATACTCAGCCAACTTTGACTGGTTTGCCCTCGCTTTCTATTTTTAGTAACTTCTTGATTCTTCAACTTTTGCAACTCCTCTTGACTTGAAATTTGCCTAACGTGATCGTCATGACCTATTTGATCTGTTCACACCTGCCTTTCGTGCTCACCTGCTATTTTTAGCCCTGTTCTGGAAGTGACTTACTATAAATAGTAAGTATGCAGATTGCGCTCAAATTTTACTAGTGGATTCCTTGAAAGATGTTGATCGCAATGGGATACATCATTTTTTCATTTTTCTTGAGTTTTACCCTTCATTTTAGGCACCAAAGTTGGAAACCCTAATTTCACTTACATGCGCCTCTATTGACCTCCGTTCAACTCCGTTTCTGTTTTGAATTGTTCTGCTCCTGAAACTAAAGATCTGGGACTGTTGGAGTGAACCTGTTAAAAATAGTAAGTGCCTGAAAAAGTGATCAACTGATTGTCGGACTTGGTTGCATGTCATATTGCTTGAGAGATCTCAAAAACCTAGAAAAACCCAGAAAATTGGTCTGCATGTGAGTACCTGCTAAAAATAGAAAGTCATCAATTTGACTTGCATGTTATATTATCGCGAAGCTCTTGAAAAACCCAGAAAGACTATCTTGACATGCATTGAAAAATCATACATGCAAACCCTAAAAATTGCTCCCAAAGCTAGAACTGCTAAAAATAGAAAGTTGCCTGAATTCAATGAAATTTTAATGGGAGCTTGCCTGAACCTTCCTGAACGCAGTGCCAAACTCAAATTTCAATTTTCTCACTTAGATTGACCGCAAACTAAGCCTGAAGGATAAACCCTAATCACACAGACTTAGCCAAAATTTCAACTTAGGCCCAAAGATGGGCACATCCCTGGAAAGATAGACGGAACAAAAGAGAGACAGCCACGAAACCAACCAAAACCAAAGCCAAAAGAACCGAACGGAACAAAAATTTGGGGGGTCCCCATTTTGAATGGGGTGATGTGTGAAAAGGTCACAACAAAACCCAGATGATTAGATTTGAAAAACACTGAGGGCTGATTGAAAAAGCAGCAAACCCTAGTATGTGAAAAAAAAACTGTGATATGGGTTTTCTTCAGAAGATTGTTTCAATAGGACCCAGATGATCAAAATTTTCAACCTATGATGATTTCTTTGACATGCAAGGAAAAAGCAGCTGCTGCAACTTGAAAAAGAAATCTTCAGAAGAATGAGATGAAAAGACCCAGATGGCTAAAAATTGAAAATCTTGACCTTCAAAAATTCGATGTTCTAGATGAAAAAAAAGCATGAAAAAGCAAGGTCTTATGTTGTTGGTCTGAAAATTAATGAAGAACTTCTTGAAAATCAGCAACCTTGAGCTCTTGAATCTTGAAATAAAAACTTCAAAGTTGCTCCTCCTCTTCAACTTGGACGCCACCTGCAAAGAATAATGAAAATTGAATGATAAAAGCCTCTTAAATAAGCCTTAGGCTTGAGAAAACCCTGCTTTCTTTTTGCTTTTATCTTCAAAACCCTAAGATCTGCCTGTTCATCGAACTTGGACATTCATCTTCAATTTGCAATTTCGAAATTTTGAAGTTTTGACTAAGGCATGATATTTTGGGCACCCCTCTTGGCTAGAGGCACCAACTTCTCTCAGACTTAAACCATTTTTCTGAGTTTTTCAACTCTTCTCAACTTTGAAACCCTACTTTGATTTTGATCTCTGGCTTCTAGATTGATCCGATGGACGAGCTGAATGTTTCATCACGAAGCCTAACTGATTCTGAGAAGATCACCTTGGAGGCACTTCTGGCTAAAAACTTTGTTTGATCCTTCAAAATCATCAGTGCACATCTCCTTTTGGGGCACTAAACTTTCACAGTGTTAGCCATTTTTGTATGATTTTCAAGTTCTTCATTTCCCTTTGATCTTCTGATGAAATCTCGATTCCGGGAGCTACACTGATCCGATTGACTGACCGTCAGTTTCATTGGATAGCTCAATTGAATCTAACGAGGTGATCTTGGTGACTGTATCTGCAAATTCTATCGTTTCAGGCTTCAAAACCTTGGGCGCCTATTCTCTCCAGGGGCGCCCAAGTTCACTAGACTTAGCCATTTTTAGGTTTCATCAACTCTTTTCCAAATGATTTTGTCAGATCTGATGATCCGGGCATCGGATGGATTGATGGCTGGACTCGTTGCGGAGCTGAGGAGATTCTGAGAGGGGTCTCCTGGGAGTCACATCTGCAGAAAAGTTCATTAGATGCATCAAAAGCTTGGGCGCCCCTGGCAAGCTGGGGCACCCAACTTCACCAATGTTACAATATTTTTCAATATTTTCTTTTTTTCTTGACTTTTGATTTTTAGGTCTTGTCAAACCCTTTGTTTAGCCTTCTATATCTGACAATTGCCAACTTCGATTGACGTGCTGATGGTCTCGTTGGAAAGGCTATTCAAATCTGAAGAAGTCATGCTAGAGGTTTCATTGGAAAATTCATCTGTTTAAGCCCTCAAAATCAAGGGCGCATGTTTGCTTCTGGGGCGCCCATCTCTATACTTAGAATATTTTCATCTGATTTCATCTTCAAACTTGAATCTTCATCTTATACCTTCAACTTTGATCTGGATTTGCTGGAGATTGACCAGTCTGATGTTTTGATGGAGATATCCGCTGCGAAGCTGACTGAATTTCGAGCTACTTTGCAAACTCTAACTACTAAGTTAGGCCTCTCAAAAGACTGGGCACCCGGGGCGCCTAAAGTTCTCAGACTTAGAAAATTTTCTGACATTTTCATGATTTTCATTCCGTCTTCTGGTTGAAACCTCTCCATTTGATCTTGAATTCCGGGTGACTGAATGATCTGATGATGACGTTGTCAGACTCGCTACGGAGTTGAGAGGATTCTAAACAACTTTTCCTAGAAGCACAAACCCTAATTCCATCATCACATGCCCTGAAAAGATGGGCGCCTATCTCCTTTTGGGGCGCCCATGGCTGGCAGACTTAGTCATTTTTCCGCAGATTTCAACTCCTTCCTCGTTCTTCGTGCATGTTCACCATCCCATCTTATGTTGAATCTGACACCTGGCAGCTAACTGGCCTCCATTGATGACTTTTGAAGCTCCCGAAATGCTTTCTGAAATTGAAAAAGCAAAATAGACCCACCAGGGCAAAACTGATCATTTCTTGATTTTGATTGCATCAGCCTGATGAGGAAGTATTTTGAGCCAATCAAAATTAGTTTGAACCCTAACGGACCAACTTTCTATTTTTAGAAAGTGTTGCCAGTATTCGTTTTGAAAGAAACCAAAAAAAAGTTACTATTTAGAAAGTTTCTAAAAATAACAGTTTTCCTAAAAAGTAAGGATGAAAAATTGAGATCTGGGTTTTGTAGTTTTGGTCGCTCTGAGCAGACCCGAATCGTCAGATTTTGGAAATTTCACATTTTTACCCCTCATGCAAGACATTCAAATCCAAATTTTGACCTTTTTAACAAATTTGTCAAGACTTTTACTCATTTCTTCAAAATGCCTAAGTGTAGCAAAATTTTTAATTTGGGGTACAACAATATAGGAGAACTTTAATAAATTGACATACATATATTTATTGATTACAAAACGCGCCAATTAGTATCTCTATGCAGACACATTTTATATTGTATTAAATTGAATCCACAGATAAGAGTGTTTATAAATATTCATAGATATTGATTCTAATTTGTTGTAAGTCAGTCACTGCATTGTATCCCATTGCCAGGAGAATTCAAATTATTTCCAGAATTTGCAAAGTTGTCTAAGCGGGTGAGGATCCTGACCTCTGTATACCGCACAAGTCTGGGTTTCTCAAACGCATCCTCTGCAACCGATCTGGCTTCCTCTTCTTCTACACGATGATCTCTATGCTCAGTCTAGGAGTCCCTCTTTAAATGCTTGTAGAGGCGTAACTCTTGTTACTGCTGCCTTCTCGGGGGAGTCACATCCTTCCTAAAGTCACGTCATTTGGAAACTGGGTCGTTCCAAGATTATTTGGTCAAAGTTTAATATCGTTGGTTAACTCAGATTTAAGTTTGTTATTATATATAAGTTTATTGAATTCCTTTTGAAGAATATAATAATAATAAATATTTCATTCTCACTTCATCTTGTTATTATTATATTCATGAGTAATTAGTCAAGAAATAATTTGCATAAAGCTTATGCTGGAAGACGTAAATTATAAGAACAATTTTAATGTTATCAATTTCTCCAATACAAATTCATAATTTTCGAGGGTCATGACAACTACGATTTCAGCTCTTACCTTGGATGAGCTTGGAATTTCTATACAGAACCTTCCTTGACTATTCCTTTCAATATTTTGCTTTGTTCCCTTTGTTTCTTTATCCTTATGAATCTTGTAACTTTCTCCTCCAATGGTTTGTGACCATCTTGTGATCTTTTCCCGTCCTTATTGATATATAGGGGCATAAATTTCTAGAGGTGTGTAGTCGGTCGGTATCACATTCTTCTTCTTCCCTTCAGTTTCTTTCCTCGTATCATTATAGTATTTATTGGCAATGTTGTTCTTGTTCTTTCTCTACATGAAGTCTTGTATAATGATAACGTGTCGTGCAAGGAGTCTTGGCAATCGATTCAAAAAATGGTCTACTTCGTTGTTTACTTGTAGATTGTTCCAAATCATGTCCTTGGGGATCTGTCTTCTGACGACTTCCCTCCAAATGTGTTCCTCAATAGATATGTCCCATAGGTTCACAAGATGTGTGAGATCATCTTCTCTTTTCTCATTGGCTTGTATTGGTTCCTCTACTGGTTGCCCCATTTATATTGCCATTTTTCTTGACTTCATATTCTACCAGGATTCTTAGAGGCAACAACACTAAATTTTTACTAACTAGGTCTGCTTGTTCGATTATCACAGAGTAAACAATATAATAAATGCAAGAATATAAGAATTCATAATAGTAAGTGCACAATGATGTATCATATATTTCATTTATAGTGTTCACAAGTTTCCCAAGAAAATTCCATATGCATGTGGTCCTCGTTCTCGATTACCATAGGGGTATATAAAGTGGCCGACGGTTGTAGAGAGCTACCAATCATTGGCAACTTCCAATTTTTAACTTTCAAGAACTAAATACAAAAAATAATATAGCTATTTTGTTAACTAGAATTGAGAAAAGATCATTGGAATCTGAACTAGAATTGATGGTCATATCTTGAGATTGGAATTTATGCCATAACTTTGCAAATGTGAGTTTGATATTGTTTAGTACAAAGTGAAAGGAAATTCATGTAACTGTATAAGGTTTGATACATGAATTCTAGAGTATATGACATGAAATTCAACTCGTAGTTGGGCTTTCTCAAACAATTGCACTGGTGAGTCTTTGAAAACTTTAGATTCTCTTAGTAATCATTGCAATTACTCAAACAACATGTGAAATCCATAATTTAAGGACACTAGTCCTTTGTATCTGCTTGCAATGATTAGGTGGCATCCTAGATAGATGTGAAATATTCCAATTGCTATTGAACCATCGATTTTGTGGGAACCAAATCTTTCAAAGGCCATAGGTGACAAACTTGTTTTCTCGAGAAATCTTTCCTTCTTGTTCTACTGAAGAGGACATTTCTATTGTAGTTGGAACTTGGACAGTGACATGGGATGCACAAATCGGATCGTTAATTCAATAAAGCACTTTTCTTTGCTTGAAGATGATAATAATTCTCCATCAATCACTGAAAGTGAGCACTATCTTCTTCAAACACTTATTAGAAAACAATTGGGACAAAATTTTATATGGTGGGGGCAAAATGCGTCTTTGTATTTCAAAATCCTTAGGCATAGCATCTTCTAAGTTCACTTTTCCTTGGGGAACAATTGTTTTTACTATCATCTCATTCTTGGAGGCTTCCTATTTTAGTTGTTTGATCAGTCTAGTCTTCTTCAATTCCTTGACTAAACCTACAACTTGAGAAAGGTCAGGGACCAACTTGGGATAGTGCTTTCTCCTTTCAAGTGCAGATTGAAGTCTATAACTACTGTGATGATATCTTGCACTCATGATGAACCATGGGGAATTGAAGGCTCAAGTCTATCAAGATCTCTCATTGACACTTTGGAATATCTTTATTTCACCTGCTTTCATCAATATGTAATGTTCTCATTTCAAAAATTAAACTCAAATCAAAACATTCAGAATTATTAATAATTTATTAAGGTAGTGTTGACGGGTGTTTTATGACTGCACCAACGCAAAATAAAGTTATCATCGGTTACTCTATCCTCTCTTGATCAAAATATCCTGCATGCTAAGATTGCGAGAAAGATCATGCATTCAACTCCAAGGTTCCTTCATGCAATGGACATAGTCTCAGTTGGCTTGATGTGATTTGCTGGTATCTCAAGGGGGACTTACGTAATTGTTCAACCCGAGATCAAAGAGAAAGGGGGTTTCACAAGATTCAAGAGATTTATTAGTTAAGTTCAAGTTTCCTAAACTAACTAGAAAGTATTGAATTGAATGGTTGCAGGGATTAGAAATGCTATGATCTACTCTAAACGCGGGACATGGAGGTCAACTCTTGCAAACTTCAACCAAGCTCTGCTTCACGTCACCTTGGACAACTTCCACAGAACCGGTGCAATCTTCAAAGGAGTAGCTAGAGATATTCAGATCGCGATTCAACATGAAGATACCATCAAGATGACGCATACCAACATATAAGCCGTAATCGAAGTTAGGTCCACAATATTCCAGTTGACCACGCAAGGCAAACCCACCATCAGCGAGCCCACTAGTGGTATGGATTAACAAAGCTTGCTCAAATTAAGCACCACATTCCACAACTACAATCTACTTGCATGAAATAAAGTCTATTTTTACTCTAAGTTCTACTTTTAAGATTCTAAGTGAATTAGAAGGACGAAGAAATCTTGCTAACTACGCACAATAAAAGATGAAACCACAAGCAATGATAACTCTTTTTATTATAGGAGTGTTCACAACAATCTCTTACAAAGCATTCAATATGAAAACTTTCCTTCTTATTCAATCTAAGCTATGCTATCAATCTATCAATCTATGCTATGCTATCTCTCTATGCTCCTCTATTCTTCTAATGATCTAATGATATACAAATGAGGGGGGATGCCCCTTTTATAGTTGGCCAATTCCATTGGATGGATCAGATTCAAATACAATGAAGGGCTCAGATTGAGCCACATAAGCCCTGGTCAAGATTCTGCCCTAAAAACCGCCAGAAAGTGGAGTGGGGTAATAAATGAACCCAAAATACCCACTCTTTCCCTTTGACTACTACAAGCAATTAATCCCCACCATCTTCTAGAAGATTCTCGTCCAGAAACGCGTTCCCACTGTTCTTTGCCTTGACTGTAGACTCGATCAATCTGATCAACACAGCCTCAACCTCTTGAACTGATATGGCAAGCCCGATCTCATTTTGAAACTCCAAGACTGCAACTTCTTTCTCCTGCTTGATGATGATCATTCTTTAACTCTGAAGTGCTTGAGGATGATTTCTGACCCTTGGGCCTTCATTATTTCACCATCTTGATTCTGAAGGATTTTCTTGTCTTGGACTCGACCATTTCTCCTTGCCATCCACCTCCCTGAGTTGAGTGCATAATATGTCTTTGAGGAGAAATTCCAACACTTAGCCATTTCTTCCAACATCTCCCTTCATGATTTGGGCGCAATTGAGACATCATGGAGGAGCTTGAAACATGTAACTTTATCCCTTTCCAAGGTTGTAATGTTATCTCGGAGTACTTGCTCCATCACCCCAAGTCACTCTACAAAACAAACAAAAAGAAGAGCATCAAAACACTTTATAATATAAATTCTCTTCACTTACCTGATCCCCATGTTATGATCTCCAAGGTCTGAGTGATCTTTGGATCTGATAGAGTTCGTCATTTTCTCCAACAGACTTTGCCTTCTTCATAACTTTTATCATGGGCACTTTTAACATCTGTGTGCTAGGGCGCATATTATTCTGATGTTTTCATCTTCTTGCGTTAGCAATTTCATTCGCCTACCTTGTCCATCTTTTCTTAGGAGCTTGATGTTTGAGTTTCACTTCATCTTGAGGGAGTATTCTTTTATTTTCATGACTTAGACAAAATTCAACCCATCTTGAGCTTAGGCGCACTTAACCCCTTTTGCCTCCCTTTTCTATGCCTTAGAAAATTTTAGCCATCTGAGCCTTAGGAAATTTTATCTTACAAAATTTTATCAATCATAAGGCAGGCGTCCATTTTGAAATCCCAAGGCAAGGCGTAATGCCTTTTTAAAATTTATTCCCCTTAGAAAATAATTGAAGGCCCCCTGACTTTTTAAAAAAAATCTCTCCTTTGAAATAAAATATTTTTCAACTATATTACTCATGGGCACACATGAAGGGGTTCATTTAATTTTTCACTTTTGAAAATATTTTTCACTAATGTTTGCCTTTATCTTTTCTCTCTTGGGCGCATTTGAGGTGGAGCCATGTCATTTTTCATAAATTTGAAAATTTCTTTGAAACAACTTCCCTTGGGCGCATTTGCTAGGTGGTACTTCCATTTCAAACGCCTTAGAAAATTCTTTGCTCATCTTCTCAACTTGGGCACATTTAAGGGGTCTAGCTTCCAGTTCTTCCTTGCCTTAGAAAAATTTGAAACCGCCTTGCTTCATGTTCTGGGCACATTTTGATAGGGGTCACGCCATTTTCTATGCCATAGAAATTTTTTTCAAGCCACCTTCATAAGATGGGCGCATCTTGATAGGGGAGCTTCCACTTTTCAATGACTTAGAATTTTTTTATCAACTAACTCAACTTGGGCGCATTTTAGGGGGCCCACTGCCATTTTCCAACGCCTTAGGCAATTTCTAGGCCTCCTTCTTAGATGGGCACATTTGAGGGGGGCTACTTCCATTTTTGCCTTAGAAAAATTCTTTCATCCTTGAGGGTGCATTTGGGGGGGTCAACTGGCTGGGTGCATTTGGAGGGTGGTCAAGCAATTTTGTGCCTTAGAAACTTTTTACCAACCTACTTCATGTTGCCTAGGCGCATCTTGAGGGGGGAGCTTCAAGTTGAGGGCGCAAATGAGGGGTCAAGCTTCCATTTGATGCCTGGACGCATTTCACAGGGTGTCAGGCAACTTGACTCCTTCTTGGGCGCATTTAGGCTTGTGTCAAGCTGGGCACATATGGAGGGGTGTGAGGCAGGTTTATGACTTAGAATTTTTTCATGTTACCCCTCTTCATGATGGGCGCATTTTGGGGGTCTTGCTTCCACTTTCTATCACTTAGAAAATTTTCAAGCCACCCTCCTTACACATGATGGGCGCATTTGAGGGGTCCATCTTCCTTTTCATGACTTAGCAAAATTTTGATGCCTCCATCCCATTTCAAGGTGGGCGCATTTCACCCCTGGTGATCTTCATCCTACATGCCTTAGGCGTTTTTGCATCTGGAGTGCTAAGGAAACTTCTGAAGGTGTTCCTCGAATACTTAGCTGATTTTTCCTTCGCTTTCTATTTTTAGTAACCTTTTGATTCTCGAACTTCTGCAACTCCTTCTAACTTGAAATTCGTTCCACGTGATCCTCATGACCTGTTTGACCTATTCACACTTGCCTTTTGTGCTGACCTGCTATTTTTTGCCCTGCTTCGGAGGTGAGTTACTATAAATAGTAAGTATTCAGAATGCACTCAAATTTTACCAATAGACTGCTTGAAAGATGCTGGTGGTGATGAGATACATCAATTTTTCATTTTTCTCGAGTTTTACCTCTCATTTTGAGTACCGAAGTTGGAAACATTAATTTGACTTGCATGTGCCTCAAATGACCTCCATTTGACTCCGTTTCTGTTCTGGACTGCTCTGCTCATGAAACTGAAGATTTGGGGGCTGCTGGAGTGAACCCGCAAAAAATAGTACGTGCCTGAAAAAGTGATCAACTATCTGTCGGATGTGTTTGCATGTCATAACGCCTGGGACATCTCAAAAAACCCAGAAAAACCTAGAAAATTGGTCTGCATGTGGGTACCTGCTAAAAATAGTAAGTCATCAACTTGACTTGCATGTTACATCATCGCGAAGCTCTCAAGAAACCCATAAAGACTATCCTGACATGCACTGAAAAATCATACATGCAAACCCTAAAAATGGCTCCCGAAGCCAGAACTGCTAAAAATAGAAAGTTATCAGAATTTGCTCAAATTTTGCAGGCAAGTAGCTCAAAGGGCTCTAAACATGGTGTAGCAGTCGGAATTTCAAAATTCCTGAGAAAAAGGTCCCAAATTGAGTACTTACTAAAAATAACAAGTTGTCAGAAGAATGGGAACCTTCTTGAAACTTCTTGAAAATTTAATGGGAACCTTCTTGAAACTTCTCGAACGCAATGCCAAGCTCAGATTTCAATTCGCTCACTTAAATTAACCCCAAACTAGCCTGAAGAATGAAACCTCTAATTTCACAGACCTAGCCAAAATTTTAACCAAGGCCCAAAGACGGGCACATCCTTGGAAGGACAAATAGAACAAAGAGAGATAGCCGGAAAACCAAAGCCAAAAGACCCAAATGGAGCAAAAATTAGGGGATCCCCATTTAGAATGGGGTGATGTGTGAAAATGTCACAACATCTAGCACCACTTCGAATAAATGTTCCTTAACATTTCAAAGACAAAACCGATTTCGTACTCAAAACTTTTGGATAATTCTTAACCTATCAATTGACTAGGGGACATACTTAAAACGGGAAGAGGAATCCTAAATTGGATCAAGGCACCTCATCTTTTGATTACAAGTGTGTGCATATGTGTTTATTCCAACTCAAAAGACCATTGATGCTCCTAGAATCCGTTGTGACGAGCTACATAATGACCCTAACTTCAAAAGCATCCTGTAATTCTCACGAATATTGCTCCATTGCCAGCCAGGCGTCCATAGCCTCGATGGAGTTATTCGCAAATTCCCAAAGCCAAATACTTTGATATTTCTTTCATTGCTCTTTTTCTCTTTTCTTTCTATACCGATTTTCCGTCAATTCCACAATTTGCTAGTAGGTAGTGAAGCCTCCAATGGGTTTGAGAATTACAAGGGTGATTAAGTAGGATTTAAGATTTACACCTGCCACGACTTCTCCTAAGAAACCTCAATGACTTAGGGCAATTAATTATGTGTGTAAAATATAGTAATCGTGAGACTTGATGTCAAGACACAATAGATGATTCCCTCCCGAGTCAAGTACAAATCCTAACCAAATGATAAAACTCGAAAGAACAACCTTGGATTCTAAAGCACTTCCTGAATGATTACCCAAGAAATGGACTAACATTATGCCGGAGCGTGCCGAAAACAACACAACACCCCTCTCACAAATGGGATCCCATTATTCCCAACTAAGCTAAGCAACAACTAAACTAAAGAGAACTAAACTAAGGAAAGCAGAGCGGACTAAGCTAAGCAAAAATGAAAAGGAAAACCTACTCTAACAGGAAAAAAATTTCAAATGGACAAGACTCGGAGGACAAAAATATATGCACCTCCTAGCATGATTTCTTAGGACATTCAGCAACAACACAACAGTAGTGATAGTGCGGAGCCTAGCAAATTTTTCTTTGAACTTAGAAAAGTAATCTTTCACAATATAATCTCAAACTCAAGCAAAACTTTAGGAAAGATTAACAATTGAGGCAACTCATTTAGACCATGATTAATCCACAAGCAAGTTGTCTTTCCCAGACTTCCATAATCAAATTCATAACCTTCAAAATCAAGAGCAAGGAAAGAGACAACCTGGTGTTCTTCATGCTTGAATGGAGACTCTTGATTGTTGTGCACCGACCTACCGTGTGAAGAGAGATTTCAAACATCCTCTGGAGGTCGCCATCGGTGATGTGTGGTTCCATTTGCATCTATGACATGCAAAATTTTACTTGCTGATTCATCTTGAGACCTTCTTGGAAGTAGACTCAATGCCCCTTCGAATTGTTCATCACTCTTTGCTTCATCATGTGGTACTTTGCCTTTGAGTTGACATTCTTCTTTTATCTGTTCATCTTTAGGAGGTTGCAGTTGGTGATACAGTACTCCGCTTGCACCAGCATCATGCTCATGAAGTTCTGACTCAACCTTGAAACCCTGGAACAACTCTTTTATGTTTGTATCCTCATGTTGAATAAGCCAAGCATCCTTGTGCACATCTGTAAGCATGTCCTTAAAAATTAAGGATTCCTTAATAAGTTGGTTTTCAAATATAAGGGGTAGTGCCCCTTCGAATTCTTTTGTTTGTGGGCGGGAGGCGGGGCATTTGAAATATGATGATTGTGCTTCATACACTTCTTTTAATGTCACAACCTTCTCATTAGTTTGCCCATCCTTTTGATCATTTTCTCCAAGGGTTCTTGAATTTTTTTTTCTTATAATGGCTTGCAGCTCTTCATTTGGATCTTTTCTGTGGTGTGGATCAATGCTCAGCAAGGATTTCCTCTTTTTCTTGGATTGACAAAGCATCAAGTGATAGGTCTTTGTGACAGTTTTCCGAACCTTGATCATTGCCCACAATTTCTTCATTCTCCTGAATGTCTTCCATTGTTTCCTTCATTTCAACGCCTTCTTCCTTTGGCGCAATGTTCGGAACTTCATTTTCAACTGCAATTTCTTTTGGCCCAATTGTGCTATCTTCTTGAAACTCACTCCTTTGATTGTCACATGATGTGGTGCTATGCTTCTTCGAATAAGTTTCTCCCATCACGGCTATGAGATGCTGAAATATTCCGAGCCAATTTTTTCAAATTTTCAAATAACAGTTTACAAACAAATGCACCCGTTAAGGTTAGATCTAAACCAAAACGATGCTGAAGCAACTCTAATCAAGAATGTGCCCTCGAAGGACGACCATATGATCAGAGGATCCCTATCACTAATAAACTGAAATAACTCGACGTCAAGAATGTGCTTTCCAGACCGAGACGGAATGGGAGCTACCATATGACGGAGATGCTAGGAATTACAATGCGATTAAAGGAAATAAACTAGAATGCTGAAAGTAACTCAACACCCAGAATGTGCTTTCTGACCCGGAGTGGGAAAGTAGCTACCATAGGGCGGAGATAAAGGAAATACAATAGCAAATACTGAAAGTAGAGTTGAGCATTACAAATTGATAAAGCAAGATTATAAACTGCTGTCAGTACTACTGCCAGCTTACAAAATGTTAGACATTGCCTTGCTATCAATATGAATCAAAATGTAAATAGAGCTGCAACAATATTTATAGAATTCCCTTCAATGAATAAGAAAGCTTTAATCAGAAACTGCACTTTTAAGGCCAACCTGATAATCTGATTTTTGACAGTCCGGATCTTCGCATGCATGAACAGCAGCCCTGTAGCTCACAGATTCATTCACAACTCACTCCAAACTTAATCAAATTTCATGAAACGAAATGCATAAAGATCCTGATATGATGGCGACCAAATTAGAACACTGAAACTCACTCAAAAGACCCTATTTATTTAGTGCACGAATCCCAAGGCAGATCTGAATAGTACGGCCCAGCAAGAGGGGCGATTTGACTTTAAAAATCACAGCCTTCAAATAAAAATCTGCAACTTTATGAGATGGGTCGCCCCTTACAAACAGATAGAATGAAACAATACCCAGAAGCACTATTTTTGTATTTTTTGATTTACGAATAAAAACAACAATCTGCTGTAGCTAAAAATGCAATTTCTGGAAAACCTCTAATATGCAAAACTGAACTAAAAAGTCACAAGCTGAATACAATGCTCAAATCCCAATGCAACTCACAAAACTAAACTAATTCACCACTAGTCGCTATCTTTCAAGCGAGAAGCAATGCCTAGCTAGGAGGCTTACATTCCTCGAAGCAATCCCAGAGCCAAACCGGCAGCATAACATTCCTGTAGACAAAAGATGCTGAAATGAGAACCAAAGGCTTCCTTTTATAATTTGCCGTTGACCTTCTCGAAACCCTAACCTTCATTCCATAGTCAAACCCTAATCCCAAGAGATGGCGTCCCTTTCTTCAATTTGACTTTTTAATTAAATTCATAACTTTGGAAATGGCGTCCCACTTAAGGCTCTTAAATCAACCTTAATAATTACAATATTAACTCAATGATGGCTCCACCCTTCAAGTCCACCTTTTAAAATAACATTAAGTTAATAGACTAGGCCAAGGTGGTAAAATAACATTAAAATATAATGTTATTTAAGTAAAATGAACTTATCTCTCCGAAACTGCATTCCGAAGCTAGAAACTGAATAAGCCAATTGAGTCAGCTGAAAAGGAAAGTCAACTGTGCTAAGACCAACAGGTTCACTGCCCGAAATAGAATTTACTAAAAATAGTAAATTCCTGAAGATGCTCAGAATGCCAAGAAGAACATACCATTGCGAAGCTCTCTGAAAACCCAGAAAGAATCCGCTACTGAAACAACCCACTCCGAGCAAGAACATCCTTCAAAATAGGAAACCCTAATTTTACCTTCCAACTAGCCTATGGGTCTCCAGAATAGGCCAACGGTCACTGAAAAGATCAG
>VDFB02027730.1:0-25657 GCA_007258455.2 Sequoia sempervirens | reverse complement strand
TTGAGTCTTACGACTACCTACTTATAATATGTGCACTTTTAGTACTATACCGATGCACATATGCTTGTATATTGGTCAAATTGTATGAGTTACATGAATAATTGTCTTGAACATGTAATACAGAAAATAAGCATTTCAACGCATGAATGGATATACATAGTTGTAATCACGAGCCCTAGTAAGAGAAACACTAGCAAGCGGGGTTTTCTCCAATCTATCATTAACAAGAAATTATGTGTAACAAGCACATAAAGGAACGACTTACAACAACACCTAAGGAATAGCCATCAACAATGAGGAATAGGCATCAACTGTTGAGGAACGGCTTACTCCAAGGAGGGTTTTCTATTTTTCCCAGGTTAATTGTAAATCAAATTAAGACTTGAGGTAGAGGATGCTAATCTAAATTGTTGGTAGGGCTATAGACAAGTCTACTTATCTACCTACACTTCCAAATAAGCAACACTTTCCCAATATACATTATTTTTTGGTCTACAACTCTACAAAAATAAAATACAAACTGTACAAGTAACTTTTAGCAAAGACTAATCTAAATGTGAAAACTCATTGATAAACTATAGCCAAAAATGAAAGCGCCACAAATTGTCTACTACACACATGAATCACCACACGTATATTGCGTAAAAGCACTAGAATTTTGTTCTATTTCACAATCTCACAGCCAGTCTTACCTTGATGCATGTCCATTGCGTAAATGCCTAGTTAGTGAAAGAGCCATAAATGACCTACACTGTTTGTTGGAAATCTTGTGAAAATGACCTACCCATGAAAAAGACCAAAATGAATCTCGTATCTAAACTTTTAGAGGGAAAATACGAGTGTTCTCTAAAATTGGAGGAAAAAATTAGGCCGTTCAAGCAAAGGACTGGTTTGTACGAAGCCTTTCTTTCTTTGGATTTTAAAAATTTAAAGAATCCTCATGAAGCGATAGGGGGTTCATTTGAAGCCCCCCTTCATTCGAAGGGGGGGCTTCTAGTGAACCCCCTTCATTAGAAGGCCCCCCTTCATTCGAACCACTTAATTGAATTTTTTGTGTGCATTTCTAATTTCTCTTCGCTTAAATAATTGTAACCCATTATTGTGGGTTCACCCTAGTGTGGATAAAGAATTAGAGGATTCTTAGGATGTCCCATGGGGTATGTAGGAAGTCCATTAATCAAGGGAGATCTAAAGGACACTTGCGCATTCATAACATTAGCGGTCTTGGTTTGATGTATTTCTAATAAATTGAAATCTAGAATCACCTTTTCACCATCAATGAAGCAAGCCACACTACTATTGTTGTCATTTTTTTGAACCATGATATCCTCCCTAGGAGGATAGTTGTTAAGAGAAATATAAACCAAATATTATTGACATTCAAGGATTGGTTCTTCCAAAATGACTTCATCGCAAGTAGTGGAATGATCAATGGTTGAATTATCTCTCAATAAGAGTTTCCCTAGGTGAAGAGGGACAACTAATATTCTTGTGACTTTCATCGATCAAAGTATCTTCTAACATCAAAGTATCATCTTCACAACTAGCAGAGATACTAGGAGAAGAACCAATTTGATTGTCAAGATTGTCCAAATTGTCACTCTGTTGTCCCATAATGTTTTCCAAAATAGGATAGACCTATAGGGGAAGAATCATAAAGAGGGTTGTCATAGAACTTAAAGGTTTGATCATTCATCACCAAAATATCATCCTCACATTCAATTTCATCCTCTAAAACATTATCACAAGAGGGGGAAGTGTTGAGAGATGAATGTAGACTAGTTGAAGTTTCAATGGTTTCTTGTTGTATTATGTTATCATCATGATTACCTATGGTTGTTTCTTCTTGTTCATCAATGTCTTGCCTAATAAGAGAGGTAGAAGGAGAGAAACAACTAGGATTCTCAAAACTCTCATTGATTGGCTCTTCTAACACCAAAATATCTTCTTTGCCAATAGGAGAGGTATTAGGAGAAGAACCAATATGCTCATTAGGATTTTCCAAGGTTGCATTCTCTTTCACTAAAACAATCTCATAGGGAGGGGATATGAAATTTTTCTTAGCATTCCTAGAAAGGTAAGGTACTAACATTATTTGGAAAAAAATGAAAAGCACTTCTAACCATTTTATGCAATGCTTCAAGAATATAAATAATGTATATCCAAAGACGAAAAGTACTTTTATCCAATGTATGCAAAACTTTAAGAATGCAAAAAATGTGTATCCAAGAATGAAAAGCACTTTTATCAAACTTATGCAAAGTTTTATGAATATAAACATTGTGTATACAAAAGTGAAAAGTACTTTTATGCATATTATGCAAAGTTTAAAAAATGTGAGCATTTTTAGATCTAATGATGCTTGTAATTGAAATTATTTCAAAAATGACTACCCTAAATTGATGTTTTTGACCTAGATGCATAATATAGATGTTCTTGAAACTTTTCAGACTTATAGTATATGTTACCAGAAAGCTTAAAAAGAAAAAAATGAGGTTTTTAATGTCGTAAAAGGTAATTTAAAATTTGGACTAGGATTGATTCATCCAGAGGGGTGGATGAGTCTCAGTTAGGGTTTTTTTCACAATTTTTAGGAAATTTTAAGTTATATTTATTCTTTTTAGTTTGTATGAGCTGTAACTTAAATGGAAATGTAAATTTTATATGTTTTTCAATGATTTGAGATGCAAAAATGCAACCTATATGAACTTTCACTAATGCAAAATTAGAAACCCTAGAATGTCAATTAACTAATGCAAACTCTAATGCAAGCTCATGCAAGCTAGATCTAGGATGATAATGTCATTCAAATAAAAAATGATGTGTTCTAAATGCAGGTTCGCTAAAATGATTAGTTAAAAAATAGATGCTTTATGGTTTAGGACATAGAACACCACTTTTCTCCAACTAACATTCAAGGATGCCATAGAGATCTCAATCCAATGAAGAAAGGGGAAAGAGATTTGACAATAGGGCTATTCTAGGGTATGTTTAGAGATTAATGAGGGGTTCAACACCAAGCTAGGGTTGGAAAAATGTATGAAATGCAAAATCTAATGATTGAACTCAATGATGCATAAAACCTCACTAAATGGACTATAAACAAAAATAAATCATAACAACAAACTAGAAAAGTATAAAGAAGCATCTAGAAACCTAAGAGAGCTTGAATGGAGGCCTAAAATGTTGAATACCATGTAAAAATTTGGGCCTACTATTATTCACCAATCTAGGAAAATCAATCCCAATCCCGAACATAGGATTTTGAAAAAGGGTACATCCCAAAATGCAAATCTAATGACCTAAAATGAGGTCATTCACGATGGGAAATGATTCTACTGTGATTATAGGTTTTTGCAAAACTGGAATTGTTCTTCAGTATGTAACATTCCTCTTTGAACTTGATTTGGAAATGTTGATTTTCGAGGTGTGAGTGATGACTTTAGTGAATGTCAACCTTAATAAATGAGGAAAACTCAACAACTTTCCCAATATTGTAACCTTAATCTTAAGGTCCTTCATTCTCAGACACGGAATACAAAAGAGACGATTGTTAGGGAATGGGGTTTTCAACTTGGTAAAACATTTAAAACCGGTAATAAATGGTCGTAAACAGGACATGAAACATGAACAGCGGTCATTATAGAAAATGATATCCTCTTGCTAAAATCTAAATCAACATGAAATGGCCATGAAGGATGCAGATCTTGATCTTGACAATAGGTGTAGAAGAATGCTTGATATTGGATATTCAATGCTACATCACAACACTAGCTCAATAACACGCTTGATGCTTGATATTCTTGACATGATGATGGATCTTTGAATTTGCTGATACGGTGGTAGAGGGAATTTCTACCACTGAATGGCTTCAAAATGATCTTGAATATATGTTGATGATCTTGTAGGGAAGTCTTGTAATGCCTAACTCTTGAGTGCTTGACTTTATAAAATGTAGAATTGATGAGATAATGATTTTGGACTATAAAATTTTATATTAGAATCCATCTAATATCCATTAATTAAGACCCACAAGCTAAGTGTAAAATTCCGGAGCTTGATGTAATTTTCTGCTCCAAACCTTTCAAAATTTTATTGGACTCGATACCACTTTGGTGAGGCCCAGATCGAGAGGACTCATTAAGCCCAGGTGGTGAGATGATGAGTCCCACCTGCCAAATCCCAGGGGTGGTTTTACGGGGCGCATGTTTTTAGGTGATTTTGTCTATGTTTTTAATTGAAATAGCATTGCACAATAGGAGACTGCGTAATGACATTAATGTCTTAAATGCAAAGGAGGACAGGCTGATGAGGTCATGACAAGCTATTTTACAACATTAAATAAAGGCAAAATTGTGTAGATATTTAGCTAAAAAGGGCCCCAAATCCAATGTGAAAGTGTACAACACATTACAACACTAGATGAGGTTCTCTTAATTTACAAGCCTCCTAAATTTAATGTGAAGGTGTAAATAAATACACTTTACAACATGAAATTAGGGAAGATTTTTATTTATTCAGCTTAGAAGGGGCCTTAACCTAATGTGGATGTGTAAAACACATCACAACACTAGATCAAGGTGATATCAAGTCCACTTTATCATTAATTATTTCCAAACTAAGCAAGGAGGAGGGAGGCTCTTTTCGGTCATTACAAAATATATTTTGGAATATATATGGATGGTGTGTAGTCCCAAAAGTTAGATTATGGTCCTCATAAAAATTAGGGGTCCAAAAGATTGGATGTTAGGCCCTAAGATAATTAAGGGCCCTAAATGATAAATTTGGATGGTTTGTGAATGAAAGGCAGATCTAAAAGATAGGCTTGTGAAATATCCAAGGATTTCTTGTGAATATGGTAAATTTTTGATTGATGTTGTGAAGTGATTTAGGGATAATCTAACACTTTAATTAAGATGGAGTTTGATCAATGGGTGAAGATGAGAATTAGATCAAATGGAAAGCCATTAAATATTAAAGATATGGTGGTCTAAAATGAGAATAAATAATGATGTTTTGGAGGCTTTATTGGACTAAGGCTAAGAGCTCTTGATATTGTGGTACAAATCAAGGTTTGAATTGAATGAGTGATGGATGGTACAGGATAACATTGAGGGAATGATTAGCATCAAGGTCCTAGTGGTTATGTCAACAATAGGTGATGGGTATGGAGTTTGAAATAGATTGAATTGATGGGTTAATTTTTTAAAGGTTGTGTGTTTTATTTGGGTGGATGTAGGGATAGACCAATGTGTCATAGATTGAGGTGAATGTGGAAGGATAAATGAGTTTGTATTATTTTATGTCGATTCCCAGGGCTAGGAGTTTATGAATAAAGACCCCTAATGACTGGAATAAATATTGAAGGAATGGTTAGGACCAAAGTCCCAAAGGTTGGAAAAGTATGAGATGGATTGGTAAAGGTAATTTAGCCATAAGGATTGAGATAATATAAAGATGATAGATGGAGGTCTTAAGGCTTGATATAATTTTGTAAGGATGGTGGAGGGTATATTTGTTTAAGACAAAGAGTCTCAATATTTTGGAAATACGTGAGTATTTTGATGTTAAGGCGACTATGAAAAATGTCCTAGATTTAAGGGTGGTAAATGTAGTGATGGGGATTGAAGTCCTAAGACTTGAGATAATGTATTTTAATAGATGGGGTGATGAAGAAAAAATATCAAGGTTTATAATGATATCCAATATAGGAAAAATTTCTAGGTAAAAATTCATGAATTTTTGTGATGGTATGATATGTTTGAAATGAATAAGACAAATTTATTAATGTTTTTGTGTGAAGATGGTAAATGAGGAGGTTAAGAAAAGATTCCTAAGGTTTATGGTGATATTTGATATTGAATGAAGGATGAGTGGGTATGATTAGGGATTATGAATGTAAAGGTTTAAGATATTAATAGATGGGGACTATGTATAAGAACTAATGTTTAGGAAAATAATGGTAATGAAATATGAAGTATTATGTAAAGTATAGATTGAAATTATGGTAAAATGGGGGATGGATGAAAGTGGTGGAGGATCATGAAGGACAAGAAATAAATGTATCAAAACACATAAGAGCTAGGATGCAAAAAAAAAAACATGAAAGTGCTAGGACATGAAAGTGTTAAAAGAACAAACATTGAGATGGAGGAAGTATAGGATAGGTTGAGGAATATTATGAAAATGTGAAATTAGTCAATTATTAAAATCACTAAAGAAAAAAATATGCTAAAGTAGCAAAACCATTGAAATAATAGAGGTGTTATGACATAGGGAAAATTCACTAATATATTTAACTAAGTTTGTTTGGGAGATTTTTGATAAGAGTTAAAATGTAAAAAATAGAAAAAATAGCTTATTTTAGACTTCAAGGACTAAGAATAGTACACATGTACTAGCTTCACACAAGAATATAAACTATGAATATGGCACAATCTTATAATATTCAAGGAGTGTCACCATTTTTGGTCCATATTTATACTATCCACCAAGGGTGTGTTTGGCTAGGGAATACAAGTGACTATGTACCACCTATGTACCCCTTAGTTTGAATTCTTAAGCCTTATCCAAAGTGATTTCTACCTCTACCACTCTAAATTATATTGTGAGTAACTAATTAGTATCAAATGCGCCATAAATAGGATGAACAAAAGGCCTTATTTAGGATCTACAAGTTCTCTATGATATTTTTTCTATACCATTAGAGTACATGCAGCTTAGATCTATGAACATGAGCCCATCTACAAGCATGTGACAACTTAATATAAATTCTTCTTATGTCTATATGAAACATGGGCCCAAAAGCTATGCTAAACATGATTATGACTCTATTGAGGTATAGATTTCATTCTCCCCCATTTATATACCCCAATAGATTCATGCAGTTTAGATTATCCATTGGGATGATAAAATCTCCAAGAAATCCTCTTGGATAGGTATAGAGAACTACAACACTTAGTTATAATAGAAAATAAATAAATAAAAGAAGCATAAAAAATAATAAAATAAATTAGTGTAATAGAAAATGTGGAATTGAGCCTACATATAGTATCACACTAATCCACGAAAGTGAATGAAAATGAACAAAAGCACTAAAACACAAAAAAAAAGACAAAAAAGGGAATTGTGCCTAATATGTGGAGGTACTAATTCATGGAAGCACTAAAACATATATATGCCAATAGGTATGAGTTGATTCAATGATTTGCATAGGAAAAAAATAGATGTTAATTATTTTTGGAGGAAACAACACATATCTATGAAATAAAAAGATAAAAATAATGAGACAAATAAAAAATAGGTTAGTAAAAGATTAGAAAGCTAAAAAATATAAGAACTAGAAATATAAAAAATAGAAAAATGAGAATTAGTAGTTCAACATGAAAGTGTTCATTTGTTTGCATAGGCATTGATGCACATAAGTATTGAATCATGTTGGGAAGTATCCTATAAGGAAAGATCATTATCCAACAAACAATGGTTCAGTAAGTGAAAAAAATAATGAAATGACACAAGGATGTTGCACATTGGAGTTCAAAACAAGTCAAAATGTTTACAAACATGATGTAAAAATTTGAAAAATAGAAGAAATGATAAAAGTGTTATAAGATGTGTAGGCACTGATACAAATGTGTAAGAAATAAAACATAAGGAAAGAGTACTAAATTATTAACCTATATGTAAAAATCCAAAAAATACTCAAGGAAAATTTAGTAGAAATTACATGGGTTCAATTGACATGTCAAAATGAAGACAATAAAATCCAAACTAGATGAATAAGCATAAAGTATTCAACAAAAAAAAATAAAAAAATTAACTTGTTTACCTTGCTCCTCTAATTGAACTTAAAGTGAAGTGTACCTAAAATATCCACTTGATGTGCTTATATTGGTTTATAAGTGTTATTTTATGAATGTGGATTGCTTTTGATTACACCAACATAATATTAACTTAAAATTAGATTCTAAAATGCTAGCATAAGTTTGGTATGGATATGAATTGATAATAAATAAAGAAGAGATTTGATGGGCTAAGATTTGAAAATTAGTCAAAGGTAAATAGCCTTATGACTAGTGTCACAAGAGGGAAAGAGGTGGTTGACAAGGTATAAGGGAAGGAATGATAACACATGCATGAGAAAAACATGTGTACAAGAGACATGGATGACTATCCATGTGTAAAGAGCATGCTCACATGTGTGAGAAAGATGGTTGGCTTGGGCTAATAGGACAATGATGAGGTGGAGGCTTGAGAGGGTTTTCAACTTACAATATTGCATGCTCACACATGTGGGAGCATGAGGGCAATAAGGACACTTGTTAGATGATGAAAAGTTTAGGTTTTGATCCATGTTGTTATATTGATTGGTTAAGAATAAAAGTTGAAGGACTGAGGTGAGATGAAATAAAAAATTAGAAGAAAAATTAATAGGGACTTAATTATCCTTGATTAATTAATTAATTGGGATTAATTGATTAATCAAGTTGGAGGAATTAACGGATTAAGGTTTATGACTTTAATTAACTTTAGGAAGCAGATGGAAGTTAATTGTGGGAAGATTAATTAATTTATTTAATTAACTAGAAAATAAGGAATCAATGGTTAATAATGAATTTTGGGTGTCTACACAATGTACACATTACCATTAATTTGTATATTTGTATCATTTGAGTGTTGAAAACATTTAATTTCTATGTTGAGTGCTTGATTTTACTTTGGCATGCATCCTCATAGTAGTTAATCACAAACCCATACTATTTTCCCTTATGTTTTGGACCATGGCAACTATGATGTCCTTATGTGTTGAGTAGTGTACAAGATGCATTTCAATTTCTTATCTCCTAGTAATTTAATGAAACAAATCATAGTGCTAATTTATTATGTATTCTTAAATATATCTATAAATTATTTAAAATTATTAATTTAATAATTATAATTATAAATTGTAAATGAGATTTTATTTTTTGGAACCAAAACTTAAATAATATAAATAACTTAATTTCATATTTTTTAATATTTTTGAAAAGGAAAAACTTGGTTTACAAGGACACGAGAACACGAGTTAAAACAACAAGATAACATAAAAATTTCAAACAAACAAACAACTGTCCCAAAAAAGAAATGACAACACAAAGAGATAGCAGGGCCCAAAAAAGGACCGCCCAAAAAAACTAGCAACAAACACCACCACACTACTCCAAGGTGTTCAGTAACTCCTCAGCCTCCTTTTCAACATCCTACATGTCCTGTAACCCCTACTTGAGAATTTGAGCAGTATGTGATGAAGTCAGAGTCTTTCTCTTAATGTTAGCCCGGGTACGAGTCGAAATCCCTTCACCAGCCGATCTGCTGCCTCCCCTGTTCGCATCCAAATCCATGACCAGCGAAGCCTTTTGGTTTTTTTAAGCTTTTCCACCATCGCATTGATGATAATGGTGTTATGCCTAGCGATTTTGTGATTGTTCGCAACAATGGCCCTAATGTTTTGGCCAATCTTGGACATACTGCACTCGATATTGGTCAATCTATCCTCCTGAGATTGATGTCTTTTCCTCGGTAAGGGAGTTTCTTGTCCTTCATTATCTCTACAATTCCAACTGATCTTTTGCTCCAAGTCCGTGACCCTATTGCTAAAATCAGTAAAACGGCCTTTCAAATCACAGACTTCATTCTGGGTCCACTTTAGAATAGTGAAAAGGCCATCCGTACTTTTTTCCGCTATACTCACCATGTCCTCAGGCTTGAGCTTATTCAAGGCCGAATTAATTTCATCCTAAATAGGGGACTCATAATGTTCATTCCCCAATCTTCCAGACGCAGGGGCACTAGGGGTCGATTCCTTACTGACCATGGGTTTATCAGAGAGGATTTCCATAGAATTCCCAGAATACGAAACAAGTTTTGTAACAGGGGTACCTTTAAAGTCAGGGGACAAGCCCAGAGTAGGGCATCCAGGAGATGGCTGGGGGTTAAGATAGGGTAGAGAAGCAAAACCTGGACTAGGGCACTCATGCAAAGGCTGTAATTTAGGACAAGACAGTGGGGAAAAATCCTTAAGGGTTTTCCGACAAGACAGGGACTGGGGAGCAATGGTTTCATGACCAACAAGAACACAAGCAGGGGGGCTCGGGGTTCGATCTCCCTACTACTTTCTGTCTCCTCATCATCCAAATCTTCAATATCAACAATTTTAGGCAAAGCAGGTAAGTTTTGAAAATGCTCAAAAATGAGCCTAACAAGACCAGGGTGAATAATAGCATTCCTCCTGGGATTTCTTTCCACATCATCAAGGCAATTCTTCAAAGAAGAAAATAAGTAAAAAGGCAGAGATATACGAACCTTGTGATGGAAATGGTTCAGTATGGAAAAGTGGTAACCATAAACTCTGGTGAAGCGCCCGTCAACCGTGATATATTCCATAATGACTCTTAAAACTTTCCTCCATATAGATTTGATGGACTCAACATCAAAGTAGCTATTGGCAACCTTAACCATCTTCACTTTCTCCTTATCTTTTTTGGGAAATTTAATGACCGCTTCATCAGAGAATCGCCGGTCCTGATAGAATTTAACACCCTCAGTCGAAAGACCTGTTATCTCACCAATTAAGTCCTCACTCAGCTTAACATTCCTACCAAACAGCAAAATCTCACCATTTTTCCAATTTTTAACAAAATAGTCCAACATCCCTTTGTCCGTACCATGGAGCTTTTCCAGATACGGGATTAAACCTCCCTTTTCAATTCTTTCCCATGCTTTAGCATTCTTTTTGTGCTCCTGGAAATTGCTCGGCTCCACACGTTTTCTTTCTCATCCCATATTCAGAACTCTGTAAAACAACACTCTACAGTTGCTCTGGGTCCCGTTTTGGCATTTTTTGTCGAACACCCAGAAAGAGTGTCGAAGATTCTTCTTGAAAAAGAAAATGACGTCAGTCCCATCAAATCTAATAAAATTGATGTACCTGATCTTTATCTGTTTCATCATGACTAAGACTGCCTTCTCTTCCATGCACTGAATCATAATAAATTAGCGCTTTCACTTCAGGATGGAGGTTATCATTCTTCCTCCACGTGTTTTCCCCACCCTTCTTAACCCCTTCATTGGCGAAAAAATCTGCCACCTTATTGGCTTCTCTATAGGCATGGGATACTTTCACTTTATCAAATTTACTTAATAAAGTTTTTGTATCTTTGATGTATTTTTTGATGGTCCACGAGGGGGGTAAGCCCAAGAATGCAATTTATTATATTTAATGAATCACCCTCCAACCAAAGATATTTCGTGTTGATCTTGAGGGCTAAGTTGACCGCATGAAAAGCCCCAATAGCTTCCACAACATGATTAGTTTGAGTTCCAATGTCCACAGCAAAAGCCGCAATAAAAGCCCCTGAGTTGTCCCTTAAAACACACCCACTGCCAGCTTTCCCAGGATTACCTTTAGCCACACCATCAAAATTGGCTTTCAGCCAGCCCAAAGGTGGCATAGACCAATTAGCGTCCTCTCTCCCACAGACACCAAGTTTGAGGACATTTGACCCAACTAATTTTGAATTCCACTTTTCGGCCATAGCAATATCAAAAGGAGACCAGATAGCTTTCTCAAACATTTTTTTAGGAATTAAAGATAAGTTTTCCTTTATAGCCCTTACAATTTTAGCATGCAAGTCCCCTTCCGACATCTCTTTATCCCTAAACACTCTGTTGTTCCTTTCCTTCCAAATATTCCAAGACACAAAAGGTAGAATAAAAGACCATAGCTTTCTCACAAAAAGATTTCTTGAAGGAGCTTTCCATTGCATGAAGAAATCTTTGACAGAGGCAGGAAAAATCCAGCCCACATCAAGAAGCGCCAGAAGTTTATCCCAAATAATCGACACAAAAGGGCAATGAAGAAAAAGATGATTAACAGACTCGGCTTCATTCCTGCACATATAACATCTGTTTGGTAATTGAATTCCTCTTTTTCCAAGATTGTCCAAAGTGAGAATCTTATTCTGTAGCATTATCCAATAGAAAATATTGATTTTCGGAGTCAGGTGATTAATCCAAGCCTTAGCCCAGAAGGGAGGAGGCCCCATCGGACTAACCAACAAAGAAGTGGCAGAGGAAACTGAAAAAATACCAGACAGGTTGTCTAACCAGACAGCAAGATCCTCCACCTAGTGTTGAGCTGGTCTTAGGGCTCTGAAAGCCGACTGAACAGGGCCAAGATCCTGACTGATGGTTATCAAATCAACCCAACCACCATTCCTCCAATAATCTTTAACCAAGATTCCAAATTCCTTTTTACAGTCATTCATCCATTTACTAAATTTCTCTATTCTGATTAAAGGATCTTTAAAAAGCCACCTGTCTTCCCAAAATCTAACATAATTTCTATTTCCAATCAACCATCCAATTCCCAAATCCAGCAACTTTCTTCCTCTACCCATATCATTCCAGCAGACAGACCCACGAGGTAAAGAAGAAGGATTTATAATCTCATTAGAAGACTCATAGTTATTAAAATATCTGGCTTTTAAAGTTTCACGCTATTCTCCATTTATAATCCTCATTAGAAGACCCTATAGTTATTAAAATATTCAACTCTTAAAATTCAAAGTACTGATATTTAATTAACAAATTCAAAATAATAAAAAATAATTAATAACATGAAACATTTTATAATGACAAAAAGAGGTGATGTATAATGACATGAACATATTAACAAAAACTTTATCTTTTAATTTACATATAAAAATATTAATTTTTAATAATAAACATATATTTTCAAATAAACAACACATAAAATTTATGTCTCTATATATTTAAATAAAATAGTTCTAAAATAAAAATTTAAAAACTCCAAATCGATATCTCTCACATTTTTAAAATAAATATACTTAAGAAACTATACTAATTAAATTACTACTAATAAAAATTTGAACTTAAATCTCTACAACAAAAATCAAACACTTTTAACCTGTTACAATTGTTACTACAAATCCCCTTTTTGGTTTAAAGTTTCAAGTGGCCATACCGCGGGACTGGAAATAGATGGCCGGAAGAGGCATAACAGAATTATCTCCATCTAACCTTGTTTAGTTCAAATAAAAACTTAAAATCCTTAAGACTTATATAGTCGAAAATAATCCTGCACCTCGTCAAGAGGCGCAACTATGTTGATCCGGACGCGCCACACCATTACTACGCCATCATGGCTTCCACTGAATACAAAGCATTTATGGGCATCCTCTCTAGTGGCAGCGATGCATTTCACAGGGTCCCCGTGGCCTTGAAGAACTGCGAGACAAGAGAGCGCAGGCTTCATCCAAACTCGAATTGTGCCGTCCGCGGAGCCACTGAAAAGCAAATGACCCACAGCGGAGAGGCAAAGAACCGCGTGTCGATGGCCTCGAAGGAAGCAAGAATGCTGCATCGCTTGCCCCTTCCCCTTTTCTTTATCCCACACGGTAATACACCCGTCTGTTGACCCGGCGTACAGAGAGCACCCGTCCGCACTCAGAGCCAGCGCCTTCACCGCCGAGTACTGCACTTGGAACCTTTTCATCAACACCAGCCTTGTGCGCCCTCCCAAGCACAGCCCGCTTCCCCACATTTTCACAGTGCAGTCATCCGACCCGCTGTAAAGCAACCCGTCTGGCGCGACTGCCAGTGCGTTAACGGCCTCGTCGTGGGCGAGAACGGTCTCCACGCACTTGAGATCAGACATTCTCCAAACCTTCACAGTCTTATCCCACGACGCCGAGTACAAAATGTCTTTAGCTGCGTCATATGCGAGAGAAGAAATTACGTTCAAATGATGACGACCCGTCGGCTTCTGCTGTTTATTTCCGGGTACGTAGTTAGTCAGGTTCAGATAGCTGTGCATGGAGTCCTTCCACGTCGGGAGCGTGGCGTGTCTCTTGTGAACGGTGGGATTCGACCGCGAACGACGCCACACGCGAATGCTGAGGTCGTTGTGCGCGCTGAAAATCTTGTCCTGGACAACCAAAACGGCCCTCACGGACCCGCTGCTGGACTGGAACCGGCTGTATTCGTTAAGCACAGGGTATGTCCATGCTCTGATGTTCTTACTCTCCGATCCGGTGTACAAAAGCCCGTTGCCGATCGCCACTGAGAACACATTGCCGCCGCCGTGTCTGAACATGGAGGAGATGCACTTGTAATTAATAATGGCACCATTTTGCTGAGAGTCAAGCATCGACTCCGCAGAAGGACAGACACTGTTATTAATATTATTCCAAGGCGAAGGAGCAAGAGGAGAAACAGGTGTGGGGGAATATATACCACATTCTCAAAAGGAGCTATTTCTTGGCTGCAAGGTCTCGTGGGTAAAACACTTGTCCTTCACAGAAAGACTCTTAGACAGAACTACTACTTTTGATTGATGCTCGAACTCTTCTGCGGACTGGAGTGATTCCATAACTGAATAAGAGCCTTGGCGTCTCATCCTTTTAGTAGTCGTCTTATTGTCTGCAAGCTACCGTTCCTTGGCTTTATAAGGCTAATCACGGGATGGTGCCTGCCTCTCATTCTTTGCCAATGCAAACGAACGTGGGTCGTAGTTAATTTCCATAAATGAATATTGATACAGGTATTAACTTCCTCATTAATGTTTCTTCCAGTCTTTTTAGGCCTGAAAAAGGATACATTTTAAAGTACCGACTTTCCTTTCCGAATCTTCGTACAGATAGCTTCATGGAGGAGTTATAGCCTGAGCCGCGTAAATAGCTGGCACGTCTGCCGCTACGCCAGGAGAAACTCTATGCTCTAGGTGGATTCTCATATATATAAAACCAGAGATGCGGATTCGCTATTAAAGAAAAAGTGAAGATAGCATAAATATGGTTATACACTCATCAAATTTAACCGTAAATTTCAAATGAAGATTACAGATCAATTTTAAACATTTTAAGATTTACATATATATTGTCATTGATAAAATAATGTTAAAATAAAAACATCCTTAAAGTTTTTATATGGCTAAAGCTTGATGTAAAAAAATATAAAAAAGTTTGTTATGTGACAAGAACAATAACAATAACATATGGTGGAGGAGGACAATCTCAGTCATCCAATTTGTTTCGTATATCAACAAGGTCCAAATTATTCATGGGAGCATTCCACCGATCATTATCCTTATCATTATCTTCTTCTTCTATAACATGAGCAAGCAAAATTGCAAGAGCTAGCCGAGGGAGCTTGCTGGAATCAAACCAACTAGAATTATCATCAGTAGGCCACCTAGAGGTTCCTCCCACAAGCGGCTATGTGGCTAAACACATAAGAGTAGGCCACAACCAACCTTGTTCACAACAATCACTTCTCAGAACGAGGGGAGAAGCTCGAGAGTGCGTATCCCAATCACCTTGAGTAGAGAGGCTACATCCATGACCATGCCCATGAGAATGTGAGCAACCCATAGAGGGAGAGGGAGATGGAGGAAATTTAGAAACTGTGTAAGAAACATTGCTCCTGTGGTCAAAGAGCGCCTATAAATGTGTCATCTCAAGAGAAACTTTGTTAACTTGCTCATAAATCTGTAGTAGAACATTGAAACATATCATTGCTTTAATATAAAGTGAAACATGAGAATCAACAACACAATTGGAAAAAATAGAGATATTTATATCTTTCCATATGCTGAACAAAATCTCCACCCTGAAAGCATTCCAGATTTGGTTGAACTTGTGAGGAATGTGAGGCCAATCCCCTAAAAGAACTATGTGCCAAAAAGAAGGGTTTTGGTTTGAAGGGCTTGGAAAAGAATATGAATCTAAGTCCAAACATTTTGAGCTCTAGAACAAAACCACAGAAGGAGTCTACAAGCTCTAGCTAACCAAAAAGTGGGAAACAAGGGTCAAGAACTCCCAAATGGGATAACTTGGAGCCAACGAGAAGGCCATGGAAGAGAATACATTAAGAAAAGTAGGTCAATTTGGATTCCAAAACTATTGCCCAAATGGTGTGGAATTTGTATTGCCAAATAGAAACTAATAATTGAAAATGGCACAATTGACTCAAAGTGGGAATCATGGGCAAGTGAGGCAAGAGCCAAACATATTCTCACCATGGTTTATAATTCTAGAAAGTGTTATTTGGACACCACTTCCAATCCTTCCACCAAGGTGTGCAAGAATTGATACTAATTTTTTGAATCATATTAGCCAAAATGGCCCCCATAAATATATTAAAAGTTTCACCATCTTGATTAAAAAGGTGAATCTTCGACTTAACTTCATTCCATGATAAAAGACTCATGGAAGCTCTAGAGAAAAGATGATACACAATTCTAACTCTTTTTTTTATGAAATTTTAAGGCATGAACCTAAGGTAGTTTTGCCAAAGGGTGGTTGTGGCCTTGGAAAATGTGAGACTAGTAGATATTCTACTAATTAGTTGAAAGACCATTATAAAATCTAGAAGCATTTTAGAGAAGTCTTGATGTTTCATGGATTCCTAGGCTCTCTAATACATTTTATCATAAAATTCCCTTAGATATGCACATAATATTTCATGGAAGGAAGGGTTTGAAGCCCAATCCCCTTCAAAGTGATTTGTCTACTAAGATGGCCACGAGAGATAATGAAACACAAGGATTTTCTAGGATTCATCACCTCAAAGAGAATAAATAATCCACTTAGTGCAAAGAGACAAACCTTGAAATTGAGTGGATAAAAGCCTCAAACCCCTAGATTCCTAAGGGAGATGCAAAAATTTCTAGGCCACCCTACGAAATATTATATTATTATTGGAAGAAGACCAAAGAAAATCACAAAGGAAAGGTTGTCCAACTTCATGTAGGAAGTCCTATAAGGAACCCAACATGAATAATAAACATGAGTGGCCTCAAGAATATTAGAGAAGACTTCAAATTTCCCTGTTGGCGAGGGGGTTTAGTGACCTAGTAAGCTAAATTATTTTTAATTATGGTGAGAAACAACTTGTCATAAGGAAACTTGAGACACTTGGAAGGTAAAGGGAATACCTTTAAGTTTAAAAAATTCTTGAGGAGAAATTAATTTTTAACTATATGAATTGAGCCACAAGGGCATAGGGAGGAAGGATTATCCGTTACATTATGTGTTATGCCATTCAATGGTAGATGTGAAGGATTTACAAAATGCATCCAAGCATTTAAGGCTCTATTTTATAATTTTATCCTCTTATAGGAGAGAACAAAAATCATCCACAAAATAGCCATTAATAACAAGTTAAGGAATTAGGAAGATATATACCTTTGACCAACCCTTGAGACATTGAGTGTGCCAAAAGGTAACAAAATCCTTTAGTAAAAAATAAATAAAGAGCAAAATCTAAGGGACAACCATATGTAATGAACTTGAAAAGCCCAAAGATATTGGATTTCTAACCATTATTAGTACTGTACAAGGAGATGCATCTAAGAAGAGTATGATAACTAATATAATATAGCAAGGATCAAATCCCAGAGCTTGTAACATAGTTAGAATAAACGGCCACTTAATCTCATCATAGGCCTTAGCAAAATCAATTTTGGGGAACATAAAAAAATTCTTAGAGAACCTAGTCCTTTTCATTCCTTTCCAAATTGCACTTATATTAGCTAAAATGTATCTATACTTGATGAAACTAGTATGCTTAGGCCCTACAATTTGAAGAAGTAGTTAACATGAATTTATAGTCAAAGCTTTAGTAATGATCTTATAGGAGACATCGAGTAGGGTGATAGGCCTCTAGATACAAATATCCTTCAAGTTTGCAGTCTTAGGCATGGATTTAATATTCCCTTTGTTGATTACTTTTCCTAATGATTTGGAAGAAAATGATTCAAGATAGACTTTGTGTAGGTCCTCACCAACACAATCCCAAAAGTTCCTTATAAAATTCTAAAAGTTAGGCATCACAATTGGGAGCCTTAACATTGGTCATGGTACAAACAACATCCTTAAGGTTAGAAATGGAAAGAAATTCTTCACAAAAGGTCTATTGGGTGGAGTAAAGTTGAGTACAAGCAACAACCTTGAGGCACTCTTGTAAGGTAGCCTGGTTGCTTTTAGAATAATTTTACTAATCTATAAAAATTTCTCATAATGTTTGACGGAATCATAGAGGATATTAGGCAGCTCTTTGAGAATATTATACTAATGTTTAATCCACTTGATGTGATGTGAAGTGTAGTGTAGAAAATTGTTACCCTTGACAATTTCACACTAGGTTTTGCTCCCCCTATGTGTTTGGACCTAATTATGCATTTAATTTCTTCATTATGCATTATCTCTTGGAAAATCAAACATGGAAATCAAAGTATGCATTTGATATTTCCCCCCTGACACTTTTGATCACAAAAAAGTAGAAATATAGTCTAGGGCACCTTATGCCCTAGACCAACATTTTTGGCTCCAAATTTGAATGTGTCTACATTGGTAATTTATTATTTTAATTGTTGGCCATCGTGATTTATTTTTTGGGAAATTAGATTAATTGATATAAATACATAGTATTTTCACCATTTTAAAACCTAATTAATTCCTAGCAATTTTTGAGAGCAAATTGAAGATTCTAAAGTTAACCAAGGAAATTTAAGGGCTGATTTAGCAACTTTATTACAATAATTTCATCATCTAAGTTCTAGTTTGCAAGATATAAATATGAAGGAAGCAATTATGTTCAAGGATCCATCATGAATAATCATGCCAGAATCATAAATATGTATTGAGTTATCCTCTACATACTATTTGTAGCAATCCCTTGTGTTATGATCTCACCTTTTGTATGTGTATCAAGCTTTCAAGGCATTCATCAATCAACCTTTCAGGAAAATTTGTGTGGCATCTCTTCATCAAGGATTTTCACATCAAGGTAACATTATCATTTATCATTTATCATTTACAAATATTAGTAAATTATTGTTGTTTTAGCTTCTACCTGACTTAGGGTATGCTCTCTTGACCATCACTAATCATTGTACATGGTGGTGGGAATACCAAAATAGGTTTTAAATTAGGCAAGCCCCTATACAGAACAACCTTTTCCCCCATTTTTGTGTGTGTAGGTTAGATCTGGATATTTTAGCCAGTGATAGTCCAAGGAAATGGAGTGTAGACCTTAATCTAGCTCTTAGAAATTTTAGATCCAAAAGAGTAGGATTTATAGTCCAGGCTCCTCTCTATTATCACTTCTCGGATCTAGGTCAGATTTGTAACTTTTTATTTTCATCTATTCGATAAGTTTTTGATAAACGAAAAAATGGGTTTTACAGGGACCCGAAACCACCAAGTTTACAACAAAAGAAAGAGGACAATAAAGTACATCAGAAAACAAGGTTGCAAAAAATGACAAAATTAGAAAAAGTAGCATCCAACCACAAAAAATCAGGAAGGTCAATCAAAAAAACCAGCTGGAATGCAAGCCAAAAAACTAGCAGCACCTAACCGAGAGTCTTCAGAACAGACTCAGTCTCAGCCTCCAAGTCTTGCATGTCCTGAACACCCTTCTTGAATGTTTGAATCATCTGCAGTGTTGGGGGTGCCTTCTTTTTCAAATTTTCCCTAGTTCTCTTTGATATCCCAATGTTCTCTTCCTAATTTTTATCTTTCACCTCTTCCAAGTTAACCACCAAGGACCCTTGTTGAGCTTTGTCCAATTTTTCAGTCACCACATTGATAATAATGAAATTATGTCTTGCCATCCTATTGTTCTGTTCTACAATTATCTTCACAGTATTTTTCATTTTTACCAAATCTATTTCAATCCTTCTTTCCTTACCCACATTGTCCTGGATCTCTTTACTGGCACTATGATCTTTATGCTCTTCATCCCTCTTGCTTAATGTCAAAACCTTATCTCTCATTTCCTCCAATTTACTCTGGAGGGCCCAATTTTTTATTTTTAAATCATTGATTTCATGGAAGACCCATTTCAACATTCTGAAATGGTCTGTCGCATTATTCCTAGCTATGCTCAAGAAGTCAGTAGAGGGTTCCCTATTAGGATTGAAGCAATTTTTGGCAGGGTTGGAGGCTCTAGGGGATTCAATTCTAACATCTCTATCCGACGACGGGACAATAGAAGATGAATTCTTGTTAGCACCAGAATCCTCAGAATTAGGAGAGTCTTTAGAATACGAGACAAGGTTTTTGACAATAGAGCTTCCAGGCTTAGAAACAAGGCAAGATTTAGCATACTATGGATTATCGTTTTGAGTTTGCCTGCCAGTTTGAATAGGGGGCGGACTTAGAACAATCCTCACTGGGCTCAAATTGGGCAGATTCCCCAAATAGCTAGGTTCAGTATCATCCTCCTTGGACTCCGTGGAAACAACCAACTTAGCGGGGGATAACATATTTTGAAAGTGTTCAACAATTAACCTAATCAAACCAGTATGCAAAATAGGATATCTTCTTGGGTTTTTCTTATGGTCATCCAAACTTTTTCTTAAAGAATAGAGAAGATAGTGGGGAAGAGAAACCCTGACCTTGTAGTAAAAATGATGAGCAAAGCAAAGTGATAGCCATAAGCCCTAGTGAAATGACCATCCAGAGTTATATACTCCATGATGACGTGAATAAATTTTCTCCAGAGAGCTTTAATGGTGTCGAACTCAAAGAAATTGTTAGAAATTTTCACCGCCACCTTTCTTTGAAATCGATTTGAAGAGAACACACATCCACACTGATCATCCATCCACTTGATTTACATCACTCCACGCTTTAGTGTTTCTAGTATGCATCTCAAAGCTGTCCAGCTCAACTCTTTTTCTATCTCCTCCATATTGACAAGAACAGTAAAGCAGACAGAGGCAAAATCTTGACTCGAAATGGTCCCACCAAACCAGTGAGCCCACAAAGCATGCCAAGCAAACTTACCGGATAAGTAATTTGGCTCGGCCCCATGCAATCTAATGATTGTGATGTATTTTCCCCATTCTATCATCATTAATGAAATGACACACATCTTTCCCATGTGAAGCATCATAGTTCAATAAGGCACGAACATTAGCACCTAAATCACTAATATTCAGCCAAGTGCATTGTCCTTTACTTTTAACCCCTTCATTCACAAAAAAGTCTGCCACAACATTGGCTTCTCTATAAGCATGTGAAATCTTTATATTATCAAACTTAGCTAGAGTCGAGATAGCATCATCAATCCAAGACTTTATAGTCCACAAGGGGGGGACCTACCTAAAAGACATTCAATAATATTTTTAGAGTCCCCTTCAAGCCAGAGGTTTTTGAAATTCAGACTATGAGCCAAATTTATAACATGGAAAGCTCCAGTAGCCTTAGCAAGGTGATTGGTTTGATAACCAAGGGGAGTGGTAGTCGCACTGAGGAAATTTCCAAAAGAATCCCTTATGACTTTGCCGCCACCTGGCACCCCAGGATTACCTTTGGCTGCCCCATCAAAGTTGGCTTTGATCCAACCATTAGGCGAACAAGTGTAATAGACACCCTCCCTATCCTTCTTAGCATGTCTAGGGACACATGAAATATGAAGATTAATGTTCCATTCCTTGGCTACTGTGAGATCATAGGACGAACAAGCCACTTTCTCAGTATTACCAATCATTTGGGGGATAGTATTGAGATTTTCTTTCAATAATCTGATTATTTTATCAAACACAATGGCCACCGAAGATTCTTTATCTCTATAAATTCTATTATTTTGTTCCTTCCATAGACCCCAAGCAACACGAGGGAAAGAAAAATTCCACAGTTTCACAAGAGCAGGATTGTGTGTCGGGGCTTTCCATTGTATAAAGAAGTCTTTGATTGACAAGGGGAAAACCCAAGATAATTGCCACTAACAGAGAAATTTTTCCCAAATCGAGACAACAAAAGGACAATGAAGAAACAAATGACAAACTAACTCAACTTCCATCTTGCAAAGATAACATCTATTGGGTATTTGAATGCCACGCTTGCAAAGATTATCAACTACGAGCACTTTATTTTGAAGAAGGATCCAGAAGAAGATGTTGACTTTAGGAATCAGGTGTTTGAACCAAGCCTTCGACTAGAAGGGAGGAGGAACCTGGACAAAAGATAGCCTGGAAAAAGCTGATGAAACAGAATAATTACCTGAGGGTTCATCAATCAAACAAGACAATCTTCCAACTGATCCTGGCTAAGTCTAACAGCCATCAAGGATGAATGAACAGGAGCAAGATCCTGACTAACAAGACACAGTTCCACCCATTTTCCATTCAAAAAATAATATTTAACATACAGAACAAATAGAGCTTTGCAAATCTTAGCCCACCCACAAAAAGGTTCAATTTTGATAAAGGGGCTCATTAAACAACCATCTGTCCTCCCAAAATCTAGTTTGGTTTCCACTCCTGACTTGCCAACCCACACCAGTTTCAACAATTTTTCTTTCATTAATCAAATTATTCCAGCATGTTGAACCTCTGGGTAGAAGGTGGGAGTCCATTTTAATTATAAGAGATCTGTTATTCTCCAAATATTTTCTAGTCAGGATATCTATCCATTCCCCTGAGGACGAAAATATCCTCCAAATTTGTTTAGCTAGAAGTATCTTGTTAACCATTTTGTTTTTTCTAAGACCTAAACCACCAGCCCTTTTAGTTCTACACACTAGATCCCATCCTATTAAGGGAAACCTTTTTTTTTCTTCAACACCCGACCAAAGAAATATTTTTTGAATCTTTTCAATGGTGTTCGCATACTTGGCATGGATTTTAAAGAGGTTTAAAGCATAAATCGACAGATTCTAGAGAGTAGCTTTGATGAGTTGTAATTTACCCGCTTGACTTAGCAAAGCTCCTTTCCATCCAGCTAGCTTCTTACTGAACCTCTCAACCAATGAAATCCAAAAGGACTCTAGGGGTTTAAGGCTTAGAGGTAAACCAAGATAGGTGGTTGGTAAAGACTCCACCCTGCGACCAAGGATTCTAGCAATTTTATTATGTCTATGTTCAGGAGTATTAAAGAAGAAGAGAGAGATTCTCTGTTTATTAATCAACTAACTAGATGCCCTCCCATAAGCATCCAACAGAGATTTCAAAGTATTTCCCTCCGTAACAATAGATTTTCCTAAGAGCATGGTATCATCGAAAAACTGCTGGTGAGAATAGATTGAATTGTTAGAGGACGGTTTAAGACCAACAAGGGATCTTTGATCTATCAACCTTTTCAAATTTCTTCCAAGACTTTCAGCCATGATAGTGAATAAAATAGGAGAGATAGGTTCTCCTTTTCTTAGACCTCTGGAGCTTTGGAAGAAAATCAAGGGAGATCCATTAACCAAAACAGAGATAGAAGCAGTAGACACAAGTTGTTCCACCAATTGAAGAACCCTGTTGTAGAACCCAAACGCCTTTAAAATTTTAAACAAGAATTTCCAGTCAACTCTATCATAGGCTTTTGAGATATCAAGCTTTAATAGGAAGCCTTCAATCTTGGATTCAACCAGGGAATGGATATTCTCATGGACAGTGACTATAGAATCAAGGATCTATCTACCAGGGACAAATCCATTATGTTGAGGTGAGATTAGAGTTGGCAAAAGAATTAAAAGTATGGAAGTCAAAACCTTTGAAATGATTTTATAGATTGTGTTATAGAGGCTGATAGGTTTGAAAGCATCAAAGTTCACCACTCCAGGCTTCTTAGGGATGAGAACCAAGAAAGTAACATTCAACTCTTTTAGGAGACTTCTAGAACCAAAAAATTCTTTTACGACATTCACCACATCCTCTCCAACAATCTCCCAAAACCTTTGAAAAAAGAACATATGGAACCCATTAGGACCCAAGGCTTTGCTCCCTTCAAAAGAAAAAATAGCCTTCCTAACTTCCTCACTAGAAGGAATAGCAGTCAACATAGAGTTATCTTCCTGATTGATCACATTAGGTATAGCTTCTATCAAATGATCCTGATCATTTTGGTTATTTTCCTCATTCTCAGAAAGAATATTTTTGAAGAAGATGACAACATGCCTTCTGATATTCTCCTCCTCCTCATACCTATTACCATCAACTTCAATATGAGAGATTTTGTTGACCGCCCTATGTTTTGAGGCCGATAAATGAAAGTACCTAGTGTTTTTATCACCAGTAGATAACCATAAAGCTCTAGATATTTGTCTCCAGAGCTCCTCTTCTTTTGCAATGATTTCATGCATCTTAATAAGGAGCTCATTCTATTTTTCCTTAATACCATTCAAATATCCTTCCTTCTAGATTTTATATTGGATCTCCCCCAACTCCATCTGAAGATCAGATTTAATCCTAAAAATGTTCCCAAAGGACTCTTTTTTCCATTTTTTAAAATTGAATTTAACTTCCCTTAAATTTTTAGCCACTCTAAACATAGTTGTACTAGAGATATTAATATTCCACCATTTCCTAATTTCCTCTTTAAAAAGAGGATGGGAAAGCCACATTTTTTCAACTCTGAAGGGGATATTTTTCTTAATCTTTAAAGGATCCGCAACAAAACTTATGGTAAAATGGTCAGAACCAATCCTAGAAAGGGCTTTAAGAGAGCAATAATAGTTTAAGAACCATTGATCAGAGATTAAAGATCTATCTAATCTAACCTGGATTAGATCCATACCCTTTCTTCGATTTGACCAGGTGTAAGAGGCTCCTTGCAAGTCTAGATCAATCAGCGCCTGACTGTTTATGAAGTTTTGTAGATCCTCCTTACTTTCAGCATTGATTTGGGATCCTCCAAATTTTTCTTCATTTAGTAAGGGAGTATTAAAATCTCCCATGACTACCCAAGACTCACTAATAAAAATCCTTTGAAAGGCAGTCAGCTCCAACCAGAAAGATTTTATAAAACATTTTCCATTCGGAGCATAGATGTTTGATTGAATCCAACTGAAATTATCCCTAATATGGGTGAATCTAGTAGCAATATGGTTCGTACCTTCCAAGATCGGATCCCCTTTGATTATGTGACTATTCCAGAAAGTTGCAATACCTCCTAAAGCTTCATTTGAGTTATTGCCATGTGTACTACAATACGGAAATAGTTTCAACTTTTCCACTTTTTTCTTTGACATTTTGGTTTCCTAAATAAGGAGAATATCAAGCTTATGATCTCTAACAAAATTGTGTAGTACATCCTATTTATGGGGATTATTAAGTCCCCTGATGTTCTATGACATGATCTTCATGATTTATCTGGGGATTTGAGGCACTCCGAGATGGTTTTTTGAAAACCATCCCCAATATCCTGAAAACTGTTATGCTCTCTTGTCCATTTAGTAGATTTTTTCCCACGAGATTTCTTTGTTCCTCCATAATTTTCCTTAGCTTTTGACCTGGTAGAAATATAGCTCGGATTCTTAAAATATTTGTTTTTTATTTTCTTTCTCTTGGATAAAACCTCTTCTCTATCTGTGTCTTCTTGAATCTCTGTCTCTTTACTTGATTCCCATTCCTTATCAGTTAGAAGTCTTTTCTCCCAGGGTAAAGTATGCATGATGCCATTCAGATGAAAGGTAGCATAGTCACTAGAAATTTCTGTAGTTTGGTCCAGATTATCATAGGAGTCCTTAATTAGTTCCAAGGAATTAGGATCCAAAAAGGGATCTACACCTGAAGGAAAACAACCTTCAGATGAAGGGATTAGAAGAGGAATGTTTAGCTCTAAGGACAGACCCTGGATAGGTATGTCCTCTAAACCAG
>VDFB02027729.1:0-14786 GCA_007258455.2 Sequoia sempervirens | reverse complement strand
AATTATAGAACACCGATTAAGGTGACACTGGTTAAGGTGATTTTTACAAGGGATCACTACCAAAATGTTCACTATAGGTAAGGCTCACTGCTAGTGGGCTCACTGCCTAGCTATTACAGCCAAAGATAAAAAGGCTCATTAACAAAATTGCTCACTACAGGTAAGGCTCGTTGTCGGTGGGCTCATTGCCCGATTAATACAAAACATCTAATTACAAAGTAGTCGCACTGACAAAAAATGAACTAATGGAGCTGCATCTACATATGCATGAATTCAGTTCTGGTTAAGAGCACAATAACTGTCTTCAACAGATCTGGTCAAGAATCTTCTCCACACCTTCCTCGCACAACCTCTACAAAGTAGATTACTTCTTCCTAACACTTGCCTTCAACTTTCTTATCATATAATCCTTCACACCCTTTTATCTGCTTGCACACACCATACACCACATCTCTTCCTTCATCGAACTAAATCAACTTTTACTTATACCATTCCATGCTTTCATAATCTCCTAAGTCGGCCAAATGCAATGTCTTTATAGTCTTCTAAGTCGGCCAGATGCAATGTCTTCATAGTCTTCTAAGTCGGCCAAACACCATTTGAATTAGATCACCACAAAATATGTCAGCTTGAAGAACAACCTTGAAATATTCAATAAGGCCTTGCACACTAGCACTGTACCCAAAAGATAGGTCACCCATAAAGATCTTCTTTCCACGTTACCAAGGGACCCATAAATAGGTCATACACAAGATAGGTTCATCACATAACATAATTATCAAAAGATAGCAAACTTTGAATTACATGAAATATACTCTGGAGTTGATGGGAATGCCACAACCAAGACCAAATCTTGATTATCATCAATTTCATTACCAATTAGAGAAACACAATTAGTCAAACCAAAACTTGTAACATGCTACATGAATGTTTGAATAGCAAGGATACCCAGAATAAGCTTTGAGAATAGTAGCCAACATCAAAAGATAGATTAGTCTCCATTATTTTGCATTAACTGTCTTCCATGGATGTCCCAAAAAGAAGTACTACCATATCCGGATCAAGGATAACATCCACACTCGATATGATAGATCATTTTTGTATATCATCTGAAGCACAACCTTCCAGATCCTAGGTTTCGACATCAATGACAACAATGCTAAATCATCTCAACAACTTGTCAACAATCTCCCCCTTTGGCATTCATGGAAAAAAAACAAAAACTCAAAAACACAAAAATCCAAAACTCCAAGCACTCCCCCTTTTTCAAGAAATTCAATACCTCTTCTTTTTTTTGTTTTCTCTTCATTTTCTCCACCTTTTTGTCCTCAAAGGAAAAGGGCCAAATAAGAACATTCAAGAAATCAAGTAAAAATAACACTTGCCACATGAAAAAAATTCTTGTAACTTTCTCTCACAGTTGGAAGAATCCTCTTCTAAGCTTGTGCAGCAAAAACCATTCTAGCACACATACTTTAGTAGAGTCAACCAATCCATAGATAGGAATTTTCGTTCACAATCCTCGACATCAAAAAGTATCCCAAAGAGAAGATCCAATCAAACCTCAACAATTTCATTGACCAACCAAAAATTTTTAACCAAATCTTCCCTCTGTCTCTAAGTAGACAATAACTCAGTTTGCAACTTTCCAACTCTTATTCTTTGTTTTCCATCTTTATCTTTGAAGAAGTCAAAACACTTCCCAATATTGTTCAATTTAGATTCAATAGCTTCAATTTTGCTTCTAAATTTATCAACAGTAGCAAGTCACCGAAGACAATACGTGTAGATGTCAAACATTTCCTTAATGCATTATTTTGTCTCACCAATGAGCTTGGATAATTTTTATTTGGCTTTGACACACCTTATTTCAATCATAGCTTGGATCTTATGTCCTTTAGGTCCTTCCTGTAACAACCTTTCTTCAAAAACTTCTACTAGATCATCTAGTAACAAGTCAGAAACAACTAAGACGGTAATACCCTTTTTGAGTAGATAATCAACAAAAGCATCCTCAATTCTAGGCCTACTATTCAGAGAGTGGGCATACCACATTTCACCAATATTTTTCATATCACATTCATCCAACACCAAACAAACTTTATCTAGATCGAAAGACTCAGATCTAGGCAGAGAATTTTCTTCCTTCTCCTTCTCTTTTGATATAGTGATGGCATCCTTTGTGTTAATTTTCCTCCTTTTAGGTTCCAGAGGGGAACCACCAATGACAACCTCTAACTCCTTAGTGGAGGAGGAACCCTCCTCAAACTGACTGATAGGCATAGCACTAAACACTATCACACCAGAGCACAGGTTCATCTGCAGGGATGAGAAATAAACTTTGCATGCACTTGCTTTATCTTCCATACATTCCAAATATTTGTAAACTTTTTTTCAGACAAGGATGTTGGACTTCCACTTAAAATTCTCCTTTGACGGTAGCGAACTCAAAAAGTAAAATACTAAACATATGAGCAGAGACCCAAACCAAAAGGGATAACTCTCAACCAAAGACATTCTAACATTCTCAATTAGGTTTTCCATTATTAGCCTACATAGGTCAAACTATTTATTTCCCTTCACCATCTTATGTGCAAGATACACAACAATAGCCAAAGTAGAACCTTCATGATTTTAGAAATAGATTTTGTAAGTGATACTGTAAGCAACATACCTCACTCCAAGATCAATAATGGTATTTATCAGTAGAGCTCAGGGGTCTTTGCCAATACCAATAAGTTCCTCCACGGCTCTATATTTCACTATTTTCTTCATAGGGAGGTCACCAACAATTCTGCAATTCATCAATCTTCAATCCTAGTTCCATTTCCTTCATCTTTCGATGATCAAATTTTTCCAACTCTACTCCCTTCAGCCTTATCTGAATACCACCATTGGATTCTCTATCAACGGATTCCATCGTCGTGCTTATCTTCAATCTTTTATCACTCAGAAAAATTTATTCTTCTTCTTTGTAAACTGTAAGAAATGATTTGAAACTCCACCTCTATCCTTAATTGCTCATGACGATTTTCCCACCAAAAACTTACATTGATGGCACCATCAATAATACTTCACTTTTCAATCAGCTGGATTAAGCTTCATCATACATCACTAGCTGGATAAAACTGTCATGTTGAAAACATATCAATATTACTTTGGAGAGGGGGAACCAACATGATATGCATTTAAAAACTCCCCCTAAGCCAAGCCAGTTGGCTTAGATTCTAAAAGAACTTGTAGTAGGATTTGGTACCACATAAGAGCTTTCCACACTCTTTTCCTTTTTCTTCCAAGCCACGACAATCTTCTTCTTAGATTCATCTAATTCTACAACCTTCTTTTTATTTTTAGGATTTTTAGAGCAACATATCTACATGTGTTAGCATAATGTCTGAGTTGACTGCACTTGTAACATCTTTGTCCTAACTTAACTAAGTGAACACTAGATCTGCACTGATTAGCTTTGTGACCATAATCATGGCATAAATAACAATTACCATGAAAGAGATTATTCATTTCATTCCTTCTAGTCGGATTAGATAATTCACTTCTACAATGACTTTCTTTGTGACTAAACTTGTGACAGTTAAAGCATTGAATACTTGATTCTTCTTACTTCTACACTCTATGGCCTTATGTCAAAAATTTTACATAGAAGCGATAGCCATTAAATGATAAGCACCTTTGAGCGTAGTGCTTTGATCGAGAGGTCTTTTTGTCAGAGTGTTCTAGAGTCTCGGAGGCCATGCTTGACACAATAGATCTCACTTCAGCTTCAAGCTGCTTTGTCTTCACCCTTAGTGTTCTAATTTGAGCTTTCATCGAAGAAGCCAAGTCCTCCCTTATCCTTGTGACATTTCTATGGGGATAAGATTTGATCCTAGAGGTAATGCTACTTCCACATACTCTTGCTTCGATTTGACCTTCTTAACTCTTGATCTAACTTCTCATTTCTTCTTATTTTTGTTTGATGGTATCCTTGAGATTTTATTTAGTCTTCTTGCATTCATCCAATCATTGCTAAATCCACAATACTTTCCTTTGAATCCTTTAATTCTTAGTGACCTCTTTATGTCTTTCTTTGAATTTCTAGATTTTCTCCCTTAGCTTTGCGATACAAGCATTTGCTTCTTTAAGGTTTTCTTTCAATTCTTTATTTTCAGATTTTTTTCTTTCCATATAATCTAACATTATCTTTAGTTCTTCCTCAAAATAATAATCTCCTGCCATCTTCTTCAAGTTGCCAAGATCACCCTCAAGTGGTTAAGCTCTATCTACAAGGGACCAGGCTCTGATGTACCAATTGTTGAATAGTCCAAATAATTGAAAGGGGGGTGAATAAGTTATCATAAAACAATTTTCTTTACTTTAATTATTTCGGAGTAGGCTTATATCAATCAGATAGTAATCAAACAGATATGAACATGAAACCACATAAAGACACCATGCACAAAGAACACCAGAATTTACGTGGAAACCCAAGAAGGGAAAAACCACAAAGAATGCTAATTCTTAATTATAGAACGCCGATTTATGGTGACAGGTTAAGGTAATTTTTACAAGGGGAGCTCCTCTTTGGTGGCCTCACTACTTGACTATTACAACCAAGATAAAAGGCTCACTTCTAAAATTGCTAGGAAGTCACAGTGGAGGCTGCTTAGGTAGGCTCACTTCTAATTAATATGGAAACATTTGATTACAAAGTAATCACTAACAAAAAATGGTGAAGGAGCTGCATCTACATATGCATGAGATTTAGTTTGGTTAAGATCACAATAATTGTTTTAGCCGGATCGATCTAGAATATTTTGTGCACCTTCCTCACACAACCTCGCAAAATGGGTACTTCTTCTTGACACTTGCCTTGACTCTCTTATCACATAATCCTCTGCACCCTTTATCTACTCTTACACATCATACTCCACACTTCTTTGTTTCATAAAAAAAAAACATCCTTTACTTATACCATTACATGCCTTCACAATCTCCTAGGTCGGCCAGACACAATTTCTTCATAGTCTTCCAAGTCGGCCAAATACAATTTGAATTAGATCACCACAAAACATGTTGGCTTGAAGAACAACCTTGAGATATTCAATAAAGCCTTGCATGCTAGCACCGGACCCAAAAGATAGGTTGCACAAAAATATCTTCTTACCATTTTACAAAGAGACCCAAAAATAGGTCATACATAAGATAGGTTCATTACATAACATAATTATTAGAAGATAGCAAACTTTGAATTACATGAGATATATTCCAAAGCCAATAGGAATGCCACAACCAAGACCAAATCTTGATTATCATCAATTTCAGTATCAACCAAAGAGACATACCAAAATTTGTAACATGCTACATGAATGTCCACCTATCAGGATACCTAGAATAAGCTTTGAGCACAATATCCAACATCAAAAGATAAGACTTCATTATTCTACATTAATTGACTTCCATGGATGTCCCAAAAAGAAGTATTGCCATATCTGGCTCAAGAATAAAATCCACACTACACATCATAACACTTGATAGGATAGATCATTTTTGTATATCATCTAGAGCACAACCTTCTAGATCCTAGGTTTTGAAATCAATGAAATTTAATACTAAATCATCTCAACAACTTCTCAACATGATCCACAATCTCATGCAATCTTACTATAGGCATATTCATCCATAACAATCACTCATTTTCATCATTTCAACTAGGCTATCAACATATTTGCATCACAATCACATATACTTGGAGTCAAAGGATCTTGGAGCTTATCAAAGGGATTGGGAAAGGGTCCTTTCCACATCAAAGTGACACCAATCCTAATAGGAGTTAGAGAAGAAAAATATCTAACAATTAAATGCATTTGATCAATAAAATACATAAGTAAAACACAAAAATTATGTGAAACAAGACAACACAAAATTTAGCATGGTTCACTTGTCGGGCTACATCCACAAAACCATAACCATCCAGTTTTATTAGCGATTACAAAACATATTACAATCTCACCAAATAATTCCCTCTTTACAACCCCCATCCCAGCCAGCTTATAACAAGTTTTAGAAGCTTCGAATTAGGGTTCACACAGAAGTTACTTTTTTTTCCTTTTTAGGTGTACAATGTATATGATCAGTCACACATACCAAAAATCCCCCTATGGGATGGCGGTTTGGTCTAGTTAGATAAGTTTATATGCTTTCATTTTGTGTTATTTCATGTTTTGCTCATGTTTTCTTATCTTTATTTGATCAAGCATTTCATAGGGAATGGTTGTTTGTGCTTTCTAACATGAATAATCTTGTTTACTTTGTTTATTGTGGCTTTCAAGTTGTAGATCCTGTTCTGGGTTGGAAACCATAGATGCACCTGCATCACACACCCATGGTAGAAAGAAAAGTGACCCTATCACTTCTCAAGAGGATAACCAAAATGATTAGCCTTAGCTTCTAACAACCAAGATGAGTCTTATATAGGTATCCCAAATAATTTTAACAAATACTCAAAATATTGCTTATACATATGCTCTTACTCATCACCTTCTTCCGAGAATTTCCTCTATCTTTGCCAGCTTCTCTGCGGAAGTAGGTTTTGAGTATGTATAGAGGTACTTTTACCTACTATGCCTCCATCAATTTCATGCATTTAGATCATAAATGGCCAAGTATAGGTGAAGTATTAAACTCACTTAGCATTTCTACTTCATATGCATTACGAATCATGCCTACTCACAATTTTGCAAGGCCCAAACTTCTTCGTTTCCAGCTTGTTGTAGGCATCAACTAGAAATATTTGTTTCATCAAGTGTACCATTAACTCATCACAAACATGAAACTCCTTGTGTCTCCTTTTCAAATCAGCTTTAGAATTATACTAAAAAATCATTTTATTGATGTGCTTCCTTACCTCTTCACGTATGATCTTCATGTGATCAGTAAAGTCCTCTACTTTTGCACTTTTCTTTTCATTTTTTATCAATCCTTTTTAAATCTAAAACATATTTTTGGATATTTTCATAAGCTACTTGAAATGGAGACTTATTTGTACTTATATTCATTGAGTTGTTATATGCAATTTTTTCTTGAGGTAGAATCAAATCCCACCCCTTTGGCTTGTCTCCAACTAGGCATCTAAAGAAATTTCCCAAGCTTCTATTTACCACTTATGTTTTCCCATCCATTTGAGGATGGTATGCTGAAAAAAAAAATCAAATTATTCCTTAGCTTATTCCATAATTTCCTCCAAAATTATCCCACAAACTTTGTGTCTCTACCTGAAACTATGCTCTTTGATAGACCATGTCGCCTCACTACTTCCTTGAAAAAAAATACTTTGCAACAAGCACAACATCATTATTTTTTTTACATGGAATGAAATGAGCCATATAGGAAAATATATCTACCACCACAACTATTGAATCATATCCCTTTGGGGTCCTTGGTAAACCAAGAACAAAGTCCATACTAATCTCTTCCCATGGCCTCTTGGGTACTGGTAAAGCCTGATATAAACTTGTGTTTTGATTAGTCCCTTTTGCCACTTGACAAATCCTATAACTTTTCACATATTTTATGATATCTTTCTACAACCGAGGCCAATAATATTGTTCTCCAACAAGTGCTATAGTTTTTATCAAAACCAAAATGCCTTGCAAGTCCTCCACTATGTTTTTCCTTAACCAAATTCATTCTCATTGAACTTCTAGGAATGCATAATTTATTACCTCTAAACAACATACCATCTTGGATTAAATAATCTAACCACTTTTTCCTATCAGCTCAAATAGTTTCTTTGCAAGTTCTCCAAGCCTCTCCAAAATTAGGATCCTCTTCATACAACTCCTTCAATCCATTGAATCCAACAACTTCAACCTACATTTTAGTTAGCAAACTTTGTCTTCTACTCAATGCATCTACAACCCTATTATACTTCCCACTTCTATGCTTCAAAACAAATATGTAACTTTTCAAAAAATCTACCCATTTTATATTCCTCTGATTTAACTTCCCTTGACTACTTAAATATTGAAGTGCTTAATGATTACTAAACAAAATAAACTCCTCCAATTTTTCAATGCTTGAACAATAGCATAAAATTATTTATCATAAAATGAATATTTCCTCTTTGCATCATTTAAATTTTCACTAAAGTAAGCAATGGGTTTACCTTCTTGACTGGAACAACTCCAATGGCATTGTCACTTGCATCACAATCCATTTGAAATACTTTGCTAAAATCGGGAAGTGCTAAAACAAGTTGCTCCATAACTTTAGCATTCAACAAAATAAAAATTCTTATTGCCCTTGTAGTCCATTTGAAATCTATTTTGTACCCTCTCATGGTCTTAGTTAGTGGTGCACAAATACTACTGAAACCTTTAATAAAATTCATATAAAAACTTGTCAAACCATGAAATGATCTTTCCTTTGTCGTACTTCTAGGTGTAGGCCATTCTAATATAGATTTCACCTTTTCTTGATTTATCTTGATTCCTTCTCCCGAAACAACGAATCCAAAATACCAACTCCCTCTTCATAAAATTTCACTTCTTCAAGTTAATGAGAAACTTCTCTTCTCTCTACTTTTCAAAAAAAAAAAATGATATGCATCAAATTTTCTTCTATTGTCTTACTAAATATCAATATGTCATCAAGATAAACAATAAGATATTTTCCCTAAAACTCTTTCAATACCTCATTCATTAATATCATAAGTGTACTAGGTGAATTGGTTAGCCCAAAAGGCATGACCAACCACACATAAAAATCATCTTTAGTCTTGAATGTTGTCTTCCACTCGTCACCTTCTTTAATTTGGATTAGATGATAGCCACTCTTCAAGTCAATTCTAGTGAAGTATTCAGTCCCACTCAAACAATCCATGATTTCATCCATTCTTGGCAATGAAAACTATTATTTGATAGTGATCTTGTTTATGGCCCTTGAATCCATACACATTCTCCATTATCTACCTTTTTTTGGTGCAAAACAATAGGCATTGCACACGGACTTAGGCTCTCTCTAATCAAAACCTTCTACAACTCTTGTGCTTGCCTATTCGGCTCTTCATCTCTATAGGAGACATTATGTGGGCTGCCTTGTTAGTTAAAATTTCTCTCAGTATCAAATCAATTTGGTGAGTGATCCTTCTCACAGGTGGCAGTCCCTCTGGTGCATTATCTGAAATAATCTCATGAAATTCATGTGACAAATCTGCAACTTCCATGGGAACATCTTCCACCTTTTCTTCGTTAGCTTTTGGAATCAAAGCAAAACAAACAGGCTCATGCTTCATACCATCTAAAAAATTCCTATCATCAACTACACAAATCCTTGCATTACTACAAACCTTACCCATTTCCTCTTTCAATGGATTGAACTTATGTCTTACTCCATCCTTTGTTAATGAGTATGTGTTAGCATACCCATCGTGCATGGATTTCCTATCAAATTGCCAAGGTGCCCCTAACAAAACATGAAAATAATCCATAAGAATAATGTCACATAAAATCTCATCAAAATAATATCCTATCTTAAACTTAACCAAACTTTGCTCATTGACCAAAACTTTTTGATCATTCTGAATCCAAGCAATTCAATATAGATGCGGGTTCCTTCTTCTCTCAAGTTGCAATTTTCTCTCCATCTCTTTTGAAACCAAATTATTAGTGCTTCCACTATAAATGATCACACTACATACCTTTCCTTCACATTTTCATCTTGTTCTAAATAAACTCTTCCTGTGCATTTGTTCATTATCCTCATTCAACAAGGCTCGCCTAGTCATTAAGGTCTCTCCTCTTTTAGCTTCTTCGGGGTGTGATGACTTTGCATCTTTTTCATTAATGTTTGTTGATCTAGCATGGTTTTCAGGTCTCCTATTGGTCCCTTCTTGATTGTGAGGGCAGTAATATGCTTTATGTCCCTCTTCTCCACATTGAAAACGGGTTCCTTGAAAGCCTCCTCTTCGAAATCCTCTACCCAATCTTCCTCTACCTTTGAATTTTGGTCTCTGGGATGGTAATAATTTTCTGATTTCTAATTGTTTCTGCTACCTTAGTCTTCAAATTTCTGATTTTTCTAATTTTCATCATAAGTTCTTCCTCTAATCCTTCCACCATGACTTCTACCTCTTTTCTTCCTCTCAAACTTTCTATTCGATCTTTCTTCTACCTTCAATGCAGACTGATATGCATCCTCAATGGTGTACATCCTTATTAATGCCAAATTTTTTTGTATGCTTGGCTTTAACCCATTGATGTAATAGGCTACCTTCTATTTTTTTTCTTTAGCATGTCTAGGTATTATCAAAACTTTATGAAATTCTTTTGTGTACTCCTTCATAGTTCTCATTCCTTGTCTTAAGCTTTGCATCTTTTTTAGCAACTCCAACTCATAATATAACAAAATGAATTGTCTCTTCATCTTCTCCACCATTCTATCCCATCTAGAAATTTTATCTTTTCCTCTCCTTTCTCTTTCAAGTTGAATTTATTTCCACCAAATGCTAGCATCTCCCTTTAATTTAGTTTTTGTAAACTTTACCCTTTCAAAATCTTCAATCTCCTCAAATTCAAAGAACTCCTCTATGTCATTTATCCAGTCTATTAATTCTTCTATATTCAAGCTTCCACTTAATTTCAAAACCTCCATCTTTGGCCTCTTCCCAATCTTGGTAATGTATCTCAATAATATAACTTCTCCAAGATCAATTTCATCATGTACTTCTATAAATGGTTCCTCATCATCAACTTCATCTTCACTCACATCTCTTTCTCTGTGCACAACTCTTCTACATAGCCCTTCCTATAATGTTTCAAATCACCTTCTAAGGGATATTAAATCTTCCATGTTGGGAGGGTTTCTACCTCTACCTCTACCCCTACCTCTTGGGGCCACTCTTGGAGGCATTTTCACTACACCCACACTCAAAAGTCTTGTTGCAAATTGCCTCTCTTCGATGCTCTACTTGCAAACTCAAGAAAAGTTGCTCTGATACCATTGATGCAAGAGAGTTTCCTACAACACTTAGTAAATACAAAAACATAACAAGAAATTTGATGAATTAAAATAAATTAATCACCAAAAATCAACAACATTGTAAATTGTAATTGCTCAATGACTCCTGCAACTTTTGTGAATTACATTCACTCTTGTTACCATCAATTTTTAACCCCTCTTTAAAAAGTTCCTTCTAAAGTACGTATAGATAAAAAGGGGGTGCTTGTTGGGGTTTGGCTAAGTTTTAAATTCGTGTCAGTTTCCAACTTGTTTCTTGAACTTATGTGTTTGGTCAAAAATCATTAGTTTTATGATTGCAAATCTATTTGTGGAATTATGTTGATTTTTAAAAAAATTATCGGTCTTGACAGGGTTTTCAAAACTCACTTTTTATCGATATCATTATTGATTAAGTTATGACAATCTTCTCAAGCATTTCACATAAAGGTAACAGGAAAATTGAAAGATGGAGTTCATTCATAAGGGTGATATGTAAGTGGGTTTCTTCAACCTTGGCAAACTCTGAAAATTTTTAGAACCTTTTTAGATGTATTTACAAGTATATTTAAGGGCTCAAATGTATTCATTTCTCAGGAAGAAATTACATGAAACAAGATTTCTCAGAAGAAAATACAGTTTCCATTCATATTTCCCATAAGTAAACAAAAGAAATTGCAAACAATTGGAATAAAAAAAATAAAGATCTCCAAGATGCAAAGTAATCAAAAAACCAAAAAGATATATATTATTTATATATCAACAAAATTTCTTATTACATTGTCAAAAAGGTGATTTCATAGCAGGGGTCTTTAGACACAGAGGGTAAATACGATGATAGGAATGGCCTCAATCATCTCCTGCATTTTCTCAATCTATGAAAGGGAGAAAATATTTTCATTATACTCACATAATGAGCAATGTCTATCTATTATTTTCAAGTCCAACACACAAAGAATTATAGCTTGCCGAACCTTTCATTTCATAGCACATGAGGTAGCTAGCATCACCAATTAGGCCCACATGAGGTTGAATGAGAGACCTCTTAGCACATCTTCCACATTTGCAAAATTGTGGTAGGATCAATTCTCAATAGCCCACAAAGCCCATCTTAATAGTCCAAAGAAGTGCATACAATATTATATAGGAAAAGCTCGAGCGGGGTGGTATTATGAATGTGCACTTGCACTAGGAAGTGCTCACCAATCACCTTACAAATGACTTCTTCTTCCACATGGCTACAAATGATGAAGACTTCCTTCAACTGATCCTACACCATCCTGCAAACAACACCACATTCAACACCTTCTACAATTATGGAGTTGCTCTCCATAACTATCTCATTTTATGAGCTCGACATGCTTGAAGACGTAACTAACATTGTGCAGAATGAATGGGATGGATTGGATTTATAGAATGACAAGGGAAAAATAGAAAATCTTTGTTTGAAGAAATAAATTCCAAAGTACACACAAATTGCTTCAACTTAATTAATTCAAGTGTGGTGATGTGATGGAGATCTTGTTAATTGGATTCAAGCAACCCTCAACATTTAAGGAGCTGCACAAAATGATCTAGGTGGAATATCAATATCCATGGAGAAATTAAGGTGGCGATCATTTCACATAAAGTAAGCCACGTGGCATACTTATATCAAATGGCAGTTCATTATCCTATCTTATCAATCTAGAAATGGGATGCAATCATAACCATCCCCAAAAATAGCAATTAATGCAAAGAATTTTGTCATAATCTAACATGATTAATTGATTTTCAACTAACTTTATTCGACTATGTAGCAGTTAATAGCGAAGAAGCCATTTCAAGAAACCTTAACCATTACAAGTTGAGAATGTTTAAATATGTTATCTTTTGACATTGCAAGGGTCTGACATTTTGATACCCCTTGCACTTTGATGCATGAGTGAGAATTGATCTTAATAAAGGATCAAATTTTATAGTTTCAATTTGTTTATATGAATGATTATTGTCTTTGTGCAATGATTGTAGATTAAATATTAATGTTGGTGAAAAATTCTTTGAGCTTTGACAAGCATTTGAACATTCCTTTCCTTTGAGAATACGTTGTCTTGTGGCATTTGATTTACTTTATTTATAGTAAACGATTGGAATTGTGTTGAGTTGAGCTAGCAAATGTTTATACTATGATCTTTGAGTCATGATATTAAAAGTTTTCTAATCCTTTCATTTTAGCAGTAGTTAGTTTCAACATTACTTTTCGCACTTTATCATGGCTATGAGTAGGTGTTAGCTTACCTTTCCTACTTTCTAGTAAAAAGCATACCTTGCATTTATATATTCTAAAAAATACAAAATTGTATCAGAAGAGGGAGTTGTACCTAAATTAAAATTCAGAGGAAGATCACCAATGTAATGGTGATCTCTACAATTGTTGTGAGATGATTTAGTCCTTCTTAGGCATTATAGAATCATTTTATGTTCATTTTGGAAAAGGACAAATCTGTTCACTAAAAAAAATGAAAGTGTTTATAATGAAACCCTTGAAGACTGAGAAATACATGAAAATTTTAGTCAAATGATTTGTTGTTGTAGGAAAGAACATAATCTATAGGTATGTCTCCTTGTTTCTTCAACTTCTTACAATTCTCCTTCCTGCACCTACAACTATATTCTAGAATCAAGAGCACACAACTCCAATGCATCTACCAAAGTATTTTCTATTGATTTTTGTCTTCAATCTACAAATTCATGCCTAAAAATGCTTCTCCCAAGAAATTTATGCCCAAACCTCTAATACCCAAAAATTTGGAACTCAAAATCAAAACAAAAGAAAAATAAGAGTCAAAACTCCTGCAACCACAACTCCAATATCTAAGCCACCTCCAACTCCACACCCCTTTTGGAAAAATTAGTTAATGACATCAATTACAATTTTCCTAACTCCCTAGTGCATGTTTGCACCACTACTGGCCAGGCAGGCCTTCACTAGCCAGCACAATTATTCATCCATTTCTCCAATTTGAATTTCAAATTCAAATTTCCAATCAAACTCCTCTTGGGCATCCCATTATTTCTTGTAGAATCATGGGAAATTAAAAACAAATTCAAACTTCATAATTCACAAGAATCCCACGCCCATTATGCTATTTGATAATTTAATATTTAAAATGTCAATTCTGACATGTTTCCCAATGCAAATTATAAGCCAAAGTTTCCCAATTATTCCAATATGATTTTTGGATTTTAAAATCATTAAAATACTCCAAAATATTAATCAAAAACCATTCAGACCAAAATTGATTAAAATTTGATGATGCAAGTTGGTTGGCAACCACAAATGCACCTTGATCAAACATCCAAGCCTATCACATAGAAACCATTAGATTAAAAAGTGGCGAAAACTATTCAACCTACTTAAATAAATGGTCCGTATGACTAATATCTACCCAAAGAATTATCTAGCCCTAAAATATATAGTGTGGTAAATAAGAGCCTTCCAATATTTGATAGACTATAAAATAAAATAATCACATAGTCAACATAAAAATCCCCACCATAATATCATTTACAAAACACATTCATGAATATCTAAAAATTACAAGCATACCTAGATCTCTCACTTTCCATGAAGGATTTTCAACTCAATTCAAAGGTTCAATCAATCAAGAAGCATGGGAGAATTTGATTGAGAATGATAAAATACCTTTATAGTGTGCATATCCTCAAATATATCCTGGGGTGCACTCCTCTATAGGATCATCCCAACCATCATCTCATCACACGCTAACCCGCCATTGTTGCTACTCCTTTGT
>VDFB02027728.1:0-23237 GCA_007258455.2 Sequoia sempervirens | reverse complement strand
GAAACCAATAGAAACGAAACTAACATGGGGAAAGGGACACAACCACATTAGGATAGACACAATTGTGCATTTCCATTCCTAGGTAGGTTGCCATAGAAATAGAGAACTAATAACTTGATTCCAGTAAATTAGAACCTCTTCCTCACCTCATTTCCATTTCTTGTTTAAAAATTACATGTGCATTCTCCACTCTTGTAATTTTCTATTATTTAAAATCCAAAATAAAATTGTTAAATGATTTATTATCCTATCCTTGTTGTAGATTATAGATAATGGGGGAAATTACATTGTAATTAGAAATAGACAAAGTACAACTTAGTTTCAAAGCTCTATTTTTACTTTTTAGTCTACACTTTGCTTTGACAGCCTGGCTTTATAGTATCAAGGTTTACTGCCGTGTTTTGAAGAATAATTGTAGCATCCTTCACATCCACTTCAATTCAGTCGCCTTCTCCTTATGCTAGGAATTGCAATATTCCTTCCATTACATTGAAACGGAGCCAACTTTTATGTTCCAAGACCATGGGCAATCAATGGAGTTCGGGTTTATCACTTGCTCTAACTCTTATGTTCCCCTAGTCAGTGAAACAAGCAAACTAAGCACACACAGACAAACTGACACTATTTTCAAATCTGGAACTTACCACTGCCATCTTTCCATGCTTATTTGCCCACTTGGAAGTTATGCTACATGCTCGAAACCACCCAGGTAACTAAATTTCATCATAGTGGCCATAATTATAGGATTTGCAAACATGAAAAGCTTGGTGAGTAGGTCTTTAATGTCCTCATCTGATGCTACAAGCATGCAACTTTCCTCAAAGAACCTTTTCTAATATCCCATGAATGCAGCATAAGTTCTTCAAAACATTGTACATTGAAATCCTTCACACCAGATGTAAATTGCATTGTTTGAGTAGATATCCACTTATGATTTGCACTTGGATGAATGTAGACTAGATTGCCAACCTTTGTTAAGCAGCTTGAGTTAACTGCTCCGTCCACATCTCACGATAATCCTTAGCCGATATGACACGTTGTCACAAGACTGAAAGAAAAGAGTAACCGATGGCTTTTTTTATTTGACTATCTTGCTTGCTCCGCTGCTTCAATGACGCTTCATGCAATGCAAAAAAAATAACCGCTTCTTTGTTTTATTATAATTTTATCTTTCCCTTTTTTATTTTTAACGGATATGAAAAGAAATTGAAGAATCGGTAAGGTAAACAGAAAATCCATACACCAGGACACAATATTGCAAATAGTTATATAATGATACAGACATATGCCTGATATTCTTGCAGCTTAGATTTGATACAATATATAAGAACCATGTACATCTAATGTTTAGCTAAAAGTATTTTACATTAAGCCTATGATCCTCTGCATTTACATTTCACATCATGTTGCAATTTCTGTCTACAGTGAAAAATACCTAAATTTAATCTGCTTTCAAGGTTCCATGGTGTGAGCAAACATAGAACTAGGTGCAGAGCACATCAGCTGTAGGTTCATAAAACAGACAAACTGTGGTTGACAATGTAAATCAAGTGGGGAATTATCCAGTACAATCTATGTTTGCAATAGCCATACGGTACTTGATACCAAGAACCGTCCATCCATAGCTTCATATTGCTTCTTTTTTTGAATTCAGGTTGCTGCAATAGCAGCAGTATCTTGACTCTCCTTGAGCTGGCCATGAAGAAATTCTAAAACTGAAAGCCGCTGCAAGATGAAAAGAAAGTTCAAAGTTTAGAGACGGGGGAAAAAACACCTAAATTGATAAACACTCAAATTGCTATATATAAAGTTTCAAAATAATTTTCAAGTCAAATGGTTAAAAGAGCCCTGTCGTATTCAACAGCACAAAGAGAGCTGCCAGTATTCAATGTATCACTCATCCATATGACTCATCCATATGACGTGGATAGGAAGACAGCCATAAATGCCTGTATCAAATTTAACTTACCCTTTTCTCTAAAGATGATTCCTCATTAGGTTGTAATGAAAGATCGAGACACTCTAAGATCTTTACTGCTTCTTGAAATCCCTCAATAGCAATCTCTTCGTTACCTTGGCCTCTGTTTACATCGGCAACCTTAGCTAAAGAAACTGCAACATCAAGTACCTGCAGTCCAAATATGTAAAGTTGAATGATAAAGAATGAATTTGAATAGAGATATTGATCAATGTTATAGACTTATACATTCATGAAATCTATAAACAAGTTATGTTGGTGAAATGTAAGTTTCCTATACTCTGATTTCCTCCATAATAATCGGAGTTCCTCTTGAAATAGTTGTACGCATTATACAAGCCAGATGAGCAGCAAGCAGAGAACCACCTTAATAGTTATCATACTCGTCAGGACTAATATATTTTGATCGTCATGGCAACAAACAGAGAATCACCAAAGCATCAAATCCTTGAAGAAAGGTTGGTATGATACAAGTTCCGTCCTAATGCAAACAAGTAACTATGTGTCCAAACAAGAAAAGCATGCTTGCATTGACATATCTAACAAAAACAAACCTGGGAGGATAGCTTTTTGCAATCGTTAATAGCCTTTTGACGAATATCCAGAGATTGAGAATAATGTGATTTTGCTGCTGAAAGATCCCCTTCGTAATATTTAATATCTCCAATTTTGTTTAAAGAAACTGAAAGAGTATGTACAACCTGCAACAAAAATATCAGCAGTAATTAATTGAAAAGGACAGCTATTCCATAATTGCAATTTTCAGAGGCATGATGTACATCAGATACTAAAATGATGTGTATATATATAGATATATAGCAGGTGCTATGTGTCTCAACAAAGTGTATTGAAAACATGACCCAGCATTTACATCTATAATAGAGAAGGATATTTTAGGACACATTCCTAATCTCTGTATATATGTTTGACAATGAACAAAAGTGTTCTGTTAATTTATGATTCATTTTTTTAACAGGACTAATCTTTTCATTATATTCATTCCATAGCTGTCCCAGCAGATTCTAAAGAGAAATGGACCATAAGAAGCAGTAAATTGAGCAAAAGAGAGGGGATGTGTGAAAGAGAGAAACCTCTGGATCATCAACAGATAATTTGGAAAGAATCTCGACGCTTTCACTGTAATACTTGACAGCCCCACCAACATCTCCCATGGCTCGACTGCATAATTTGAACAGCAATGTTTAAACTTGAAAAAATGACATTATTATGTATTGAATTCAATATAAAATCCAATTTGACGTGGAAGATTCATGTAGCAAGTAAATAGAATACATCAACAGCCTGGAGTTCGGAAGAGGGAGGAAGGCACACTATATTTTTTATCACTAAAAAAAATCTGTTTTAGAATCGTCTATAGATCATGCAAGAGCATCTCTTCACAGGAAGCAGTGACGGATGAACAAGGGCACGTGCATTATCTGCAATTGTGACAACAGCTAAAAGTGTGAGAAACTAACCTATTACAAAACTTTATTTTTATTTTTTAATAATCCATTCAATTTACAGTTAAGGAGGAAGAACTAATGGCACTAGCCTATGTTTCCAAATAAACGAGATGGGTAACCTCTCTGTAAGTCAAGGCTATAAGTTTCCTTTGTTGTCACTAACATTTGTGTCTATCCTATTTGAAAGGGACCACAAGACGGTGAGTTTCCTTTACTGTCACTATGTAATAGTTTTGTTTGTGACGAAGCTCTTCCCATGAACAATAGAAGGTTAAAGTTAAACTTTTCCTCTTTCTAAATTTCCATGTAATGTGTCTTGTAAATAGATGCAAACACATATGCCCATATCTTAATCTCTTTTGAGAGAGAGAGAGAGAGACCAGCAATCACCAAGCATGCCCAGAATGGCCCCTAGTTGTGAGCATAGTTCTGGAGTACTCTCAATTCTTGCCAGCTGCTCATGAATATCCTCTGCACATAAAGTTAGCCTTGACTTGGCACTCTCCAAATTTTGGGCTTGAAATGCCTGCACATGGTATCCTCAACAAACTGAAGTAACCATATTTATCAAAATTATGGAACAAACTGAAGTGACCATGTTTATCAGAATTATGGCAAACTAACATCTAGTCACAGATAGAAATAATTCATTGTTTTGTTCGTTGACTTCAATTTTCACAGGAAATTATTTAACAAAGAATGCATGATCATGGATGCTTTCTTATCCAAAAGCACACCTAGAACATACAGCACAAAAGAATTTGTTTAAATCCATTTGGGGAAAATCTATAATTATCAAAGAATCCATCATCATGGTTATTTAATCATCGGAAAGCACACCTAGAACACACAGCATAAAAGATCTTGTTTATAGCCTTTTGGGGAAAACCTACAATTACGAGGAAATATTTTTAAGAATTCATCATCATGGATACTTGATCATCCAACAGTGTACCTAGAACATACAACATAAAAGAACATGTATGCACCCTTTAGGGGACAATCCATATTGATGATATATCTACACAGTAGGTATCCAGTTTTTCTTATTAGAATGCATTCTCTATTGATCATACAATAAGTATACATACACTAATCATACAGAAAATAGTGAGTGGATGGCATCCCAATCTGAAGAGTACCAAGATCACATCAGCCTGAGACTGAGAAGGCAGTAACAAGTTGAATTTAATCACCAATAAAATAAATAAGGTGAATTAAAAGAGAATTCAGACATCAATCCTTTTAAAAACATTGAAAATATCACCACGTCGTTTAAGTGTAAAAGTTTGCTGGTCCATTGAGCATATCAAGCTATAAACAAGACAACAATTATGCAGCCATCTGGTGAAGGAGGAGGATCATCAAGCATATACCCCCAATCAATGCCTCCAGTGGAGTATTCAGAATCAAGGATAGAAAGCCCTGAATGAAACTCATCTCCCTTGCAGGTCCATGGTTTGAGAGATTCCCATGCTTTCCAAATTCTTTTGGCAACAAAGATCCCAACAACCTTCCTCAATGCGAAAGTTATCAATAGCAAATAAAATCCCAACCCTTTCCAAGCTCCCAGAAGAACCTTACAGACTTCATCCCCATATGGAGCTCCTATAATCTATTTAACACAAAGAGCAGTGTCATATATCCAGAAATTGAGAAGCCCAAGTCCTCCGACCTCTTTAGGTTGGCAACCATTCCCAAGCATGATGTGAAAACCTCTAGAACCTTCTAAGTTAGCCCAAAGAAAATCTCTTAAAGTCCATCCAGTTTGTGATAAGAAACTTTAAAAGGGGCCCAACAAAAAGAATAAACAGAAATAGTGGCTAGAACTTTGTTAAAAACTTAGAACTTTCCAACAATAGAAAAAGGCTTAGTCATTTGGTAGGTAATCTTCATTTCCAATCTCTAAATGATATAATGTGATTATTTAGAAGGTGAAGCATGAAAGGCAAGGAATTTTATACTTTCTCCCTGTTGTATTCACTTTCAATTAAAAACAATCTAGCCATTAAGGCCTAGGTGATAGGGATTGTTTCTAGCATCTGGCTTTGGTCCACTAAATCAAGAACCTAGAGGCCAAGCAATAAATGTGAAGACATTACACAGAATAGTTAACTAGATATTATTCCTCCTAAAAGGTGAGGAAAGAGTCATCAACAAATAGTCATTGACAAGCCGCTGAGGAGGAAAACCAAAGAGAGAAATGCACTTAATCAAATCTTTGGAGGTGTAGTCAACAAGTAGCTAAACCATTCAGCGGCTAGAACATGTAAACCAAAAGTCTCAAGCTGAATCCCATTAATGGTGATGCAAGTTGAATCATTATGGAAGAGCATTTGAACTAAATTGATGAACTTCCCAAAGCCAAGTGCTTGAAGCAAGGCAATAACAAAGTGTCACTCAATTGATGTTACAGCCTATTCCATACCTTCCCAAACAGCTATAATATTGCTTAGGATGTACCAGCTATGGATAAACCTTGTTTGCTTCAGCCTCTCAAACAATGGAAGCAAATATCTAAAATGGAGAGGCAAAGCCTTGGCAGTGATCTATACGATACATTCTGAAGGATAATAGGTTGCCAATTGGAAATAAATTCAAAATATCTAGATTTGGTAACAAACTTGATGTTGCCTTGTGTTGACAATAAAATACAGGCCTTAGGTTTGGATTATTTATTTGAAAGAAATTAACCCCAAGGTTAAAAAGAGGAAAAGAACCAGAATTAATGCTGGAGACAGTATATGAGGAAATGAAAGATTAAACATACACACATGTATTATAAGACTGCTCCTTCATTATATTCATATTATGTTCTCAGTATACAATGTATAATCGAACTGCGAACACAACACACACACACACATATATAGATTGTGTTTCCCTTTATATTACAACCATTACATCTTCAACTGGTTCCTTTGTATTCTGCTCTGCTCAATCTTCTTTCTTTCTTCTTTTTCCTCTCTTTTCATCCTCTCTCTTTTCTGTTGTGGTGGTGATATACGTACATGTAACTTGCAGCTACATAAGGACATGTCCTTCATCCTGTCTTTGTGACTCCTCTTCATTCAAAAGGTACCACAAGGTGCGCAATACGAATGCAATGGCCTTGCAGTGACTGTAAGCCAATCCTATTACCAGTTTTTGTTGATGAACATCCTCCCCAGGTTTGGACCATTTTCTTGTCCTCAAGTCAACCTCTATCATATCAAAATCATATTCGAAAAAATCTTTTGAATTCTTTGGCTAAGGTAGTAGCTGTTTATGGTCTTTATAGTTGACCTTTATCTCTTCATATGCATTCTCCCAAGTTTGTACCGCATGCTTAATCTGATGTATCCAGGCTATATGCTCAGTCGACAATCAGCAAAGTAACTGGTTCTGTCAATGTAGATATTGCTTGCTTGATCTCCTGGAGGTGTAGATAGGAGTGATAAGTGAATGTTCAATTCTAATTCTAGCTCCCTCAGTTGTGCTATGGACTTCATCTTTTGTTCACTTAATTTGTTGTGCCGAGATTGAAAGTTTTACCTTTGTGACTCAGCCAAATCATTTATAATATTACAGCTTCTTGAAAATTGCAGAATCTGAACCTACATGCAATCCAGTTGGATCTTTTGTGTTGTAAGTTATGGCCAATTGATGCCACACTAGCATAGAGTAGAGACATTTCAATAAGTGTCCTTTAGTTTCCTTACCTGCGGGTCCAAATCATTGTGGCCATTTCTCCATTCTATTGTGTACACTTAAGCTCTTCTTCTTTACATTCAGTAATCATTTGTTTATTTAGCTTCTTCTTCTCATGTTCCCAACCACTCATTTGATCTAGTAAGCTCCTTATTGTGTCTTCCAATTGAGTGTTCGTGTTGGTAGAGAGATCTAATTGAATTTGTAGCTGTTGTTGCTGTATCACTTTGTCCATGCCTTCTTCCAATTTAAGCATCAAATCTTGTTTTGCACTACTACTGAATACTTCACTGAGTTCCATGTAATGTCCCTTATTAGGATATTCCTGATTTTTTCCTTAAAACAATAATCCTTACTCCAAATGATAATAGCTCTGTCAAAGATTATGAATTTATTATAATATTGAGATCAATAAGTCATAGCATAATTCTGAAAATCTGTAATATTCCAAACCAATTTTTTTAATTTTTTGAATGCAATTACAACACAACATGCACCCGTTAGGGTTAGCACTTAAAAAACCAAAGCGATGCAGAATTCAACTCTAACCAAGGATGCGCCAGATGACGGCGAGCATATGGTCAGAGGATCTCAATGCAATGTTGAAAGAGTAACTCTAACCAAGAATGTGCCCAAGGTGGACGAACATATGGTCAGAGGATCCCTACCAACTACTATGCTGAAGTAACTCGACGTCAAGAATGTGCCTCCCAACCCAAGATGGAATTGGAGCTACCATATGACGAGATGCTAAGTAATTACAATGCTAATTCAAAATAAGATAGGCGGCAAGCCAGCCTCTTCCACTTATCCAGCGGGTATTACAATGAAATAACAGAGAAGAAGTAAGATTGCTGACAGTACTACTGTTCAGCTTACAATAATTAGAGATTTTCCTGCCAAATACATAGAATAAGAAAGTCTAACCATGCTGCAATATAGTATAATGTCTCCTCAATGATCACAAAGACTTTCAGCCCAAACCCAACTCAAAAGATAGACTTTACGCAAGCTGATATGACAGAACAGCAACTTAATATGCATAACCAGCAACCCTAGAATCCACTAAAATGCTCACAACTCACTCAATACTTGCCAGAATGACATGAGACTTGATGCAAACGAAAGCTAGGATGATGACAATGAAGACTAGACAAAGAAACAGCTGACAAATTGAAGTATTTTTTTTTTCTAAACACTTGCCAGGCAAAACAGAATGGAACAGCCTCAAGAAATGTTCTACCAACAAGATAAAATCCAAGACACCTTCTAAAAATCTGCAACTTGGCATAGAGGGGCGCCCAAGGCTAGCAAATGCATGGGTAAACTACCCAAAACCAAAATAAATTCGCCCAAAGACTTATGAGTATAAACTTCAATCTGCAATACAAAATCAGCAACTCCAGATTTTGATTAAAATGCAAGAAACTGAACTACAAATGCAAAACAACTTCTACAATGCAAAATCTCACTACAAATCTCACTCAACTACAATCTAACTCTCCACTAGTTGTTGTCTTTCAAGCAAGAAGTCGAGCCAAGGCTAGGAGGCATTCATTCCTCCAAGCAATCCAAATACCATTCCGGCAGCATAACTTTACTCAAGACATAAGATGATAAATGAAGTCCCAAGGCTCCCTTTTATAACTTTAAGAAGGCCCTCCAGAAGCTTCTAGAAAACAAACCCTAATTTCAAATTTGAATTGACTCCTTTTCCCTCCAGTTTGGGCGCCCCTTTCATAATGTTCAATCTTGACTTTATTAAAAATCCCCTCTTCATAAAATGGCGTCCCTTTCTCCAAGAAGTATTTTTGACTTTAGAAATATCAAAATAATTCCCCATGAGGTGACCACCCTCAAAGTCCCCCTTTTTAAAACAACTTAAAGTCATATTACTAGGACAAGGGGTTATTTTATAAAATAAAACATTATTAACTTTAAATGACTTATTTCTCCAAAATGAACCCCTTAAGCCAAAAATCAGAATTACCCAATGAACTGCCAGAAAAGGAAAGCTTGCTGAGCTGATGCTGACTTGACCACTGCTAAAAATAGAATTTACTAAAAATAGTAAATTCGGAAAGTTGCTTGGATCAAAGTGCATATGCATTAAATTATCAAGGGTTTTCTAAAACCCGTGTAAAGAATCCTCGCGAATCCAAAATCCCCAACCCAAGTCAGAGTCAGCCATAATTTACTAAAAATAGTAAGTCCAAAAGTTGCCTAATGCAGCTTGCAAGTCATACTTTGCTAAGCTCTTGAAAACCCGTATGAATCTAGAATCCAAAACAACCAAACTCCAACAAGCAAAACCCTGAACCTTCAAGAGAACTCATCAAACAGCCGGAAACCCTAATTCTGCCACTGACCAGCCGACAACACACTAGGAATAGGCTACCAATCACTGAAAAGTTAAGTGCTAAAAACGGGGACATTACAAAATCAATCATATCTTGAATTCTTTGGAAATGCTTTCAAATCTGCTGAAACAGAGGTTTACATCCCTAACTCAGCAGTGGCAATATCAAGGGTTTTCATCATGGTTGCTAGGAGACGCGCCTCTTGACCCCTAAGATGCGTCTCAGGGATTGGGACGCATCTCCAATACCGGAGACGTACCCGGAGACACCTCCTACCACTTGGAAACGCAATGCGCAATCTCCCAAGTCACCCATTGTGAAAAATGGCATCTCCCGTGAAATTATGCCACGTGATATTTTGTTTTATTGCATTGAAATTCCATAGAGAATAACATATTTTTTTGGTCCTATCTTGATCTCATATCAGAGGTATGAAAGTCGTTTTCTTTGTCCCATGCATTGATAGAAACTTTCAGAGTAGAGAATTTGTTAGTCATCATTGATCGATATCTAAGCTTTATGGGAAATGTATAATGAAGATTTGTTTTTAAAGAATATGTTGAACTTTATAAAGAAGATCAAATGCGGTGGCTTTTGGAATTTGAAGGTTCTATAAAGTAGGTTATAAACTTATAGGCATACATGGGATTGGTTCAATCAATGGGAATGCTTTCATAGAATTTGAACAAAAATAAAGATGACAATAGAGTTATGCTTCATCTTCCTTTTATAATTGTGTGACTTTCGTAGGAGAGAGGCTTGGGAAAAGAGAGGGAAAAATTCTATAGGTAACTTACAAGAATATTGATATGGCACTTGTGCCCTTGTTTTGAAAGTTCAATGTCATGATATTTTCTATAAATTATTATTTTTTAATTTTTATTTATATTAAAAAAAGATGGTGTCTTTGAGTACCCTCGTCTCCTATTTTCAAAAAAGTCATACCGGTATTGGTACTAGTCTCCCGTACCAGTACCAGTACCAGTCTCCTAGAAACCATGGTTTTCGTACTTAACTTGATAAGAGAATTCAAGGGTTTTCATCCTTAAAACGCTTGGTCCACCTTGGAGAGTTTTCATCCTCCTTGGTAAAGATTTGGGTTTTTGTCCAAACTTGATAAGAGAAATAATTTTGTCCTTAATCTCTTGTGAACTTGGAAGGGTTTTCATCCTCCCTATTTTCAAGACACTTCCTCAAATTCAAGACTGATTGCTTGATGTCTTGATAGATTATTGCCGTTTGCTTGATTGATCTTTGCTGATTGATATTTCTTGATGGATTTATGAGTAAATGCTTGAATAGTTAAATTGCTTGTTGGCTAATTGATGATCTCTTCACAATGAAATGATCCTCCCTTTATATCTCATATATGAGGGAGTCACAACCTTTCACAAGATTTTAATTTAATCTTAATTAAATCATTTTATGCTAGTGTCTCGGTCATTGGCACCACCTCTCTTATTATTTACTTAAGTCTTTTTGGAAGCGGCCTTAATTCCTTTACTTCTGCGATTATTTTAACCCTTTAAACTCACAATTGTAACTGAAATGGCCCATTGGATTCTGTATTAACTATAAAGGGGAGTCCCCCTCATTTGTAACTCATTAGACATAGAATTAGAAGTTAGACAGTAGAGAGTAGAAGGACAACTTAGAAGTAGCTTAGTATAGATTGATAGTGTAGTTTGAAGAAGAGGGAAAGTTTTCCCTTTGAAAACTTTGTAAGAAATTGTTGTGAACACTCTCTCAATAAAAGAGTTTTTCATTGATGGTGAATTTCGTCTTTGTTGTGAGTAGCTAGCAAGGTTTATTCGTCCTTCCAATTCAAATGGTAGTGTAAATTAGTTCAAAGTAGTATAATTTTCATTCCATGCAAGTAGATGTTAGCTGTGGAATGTGGTGTTTGATCTAAGCAACTTCGTCTATCCATACCACTAGTGTGTTTGCTGATGGTGAATGCGCCTTGTGTGGTCAACTAGAAACGTTGTGGGCCTAACTTCAATCACAGTTTGAATGATGGTATGCGTTGTTGTAATGGTATCTTCATGTCAAGTGGTGGTTTGAACATCTTTAGTCATCTCCCTTGAAGATTGCACCGACTCCGTGGAAGCTGTCCGATGTGAGGCAAAGCGAAGTCCGGTTGAAAGTTTGCTGAAGTTGAGCTCCATATCCCACATTTAGAATAGATTTAGACTCTCTTAACCCTGCAACCACTTTAAATTCAGTACTTTCTGGTTAGAATAGGAAACTTGTGCTTCATTGATAAATCTGTCGAATTGTGGAAACCCCTTCCTCTACTGTTGAACAATTCCGTAAGTCCCCCTTGAAATACCAAGAAATCACATCGAGCCAATCGGTTTGTTCGCGACCGGAAGAACCTTTGGAGTTGAACGGATGAACTTTCTGCAATCTTAGTACGCGGAATACTTTGATCAAGAGAGTAGGGTAGCCGCGGGCGCACTTTATTCCGCTAAGCAGCGGCCACAAAACACATCAACAGCTAGCAACCCGTCATTTTTTTAGCGGGGCATGACATTCCAATTTCTAGATTGGATAAATCTGAGTAAAGTCAATTTGTGATCCTACAAGAATGTTCATAAATATGTTTGGGATCATTGTCACCACTAGAGCAGCTTGTTTCTATTTGTCATATATTCCTTGATCATGTTTATGGGGTCACTTACTAACTAGCTTGTTGGAGTTACCGATTACTTTGAAGGTTCTCTTTTTTCTTTATCAGATTCCTCTGTTCTCATTTCTTCTTCTTTTTTCTCTTCTCCTTGTTCTTCTACAATCTCTTCTACTTTCTCTCCCCCTGTTCCTTTTAAGACATTGTCGTCAATCTCTATCTCTAATGACCCTAGTGTTTGTGTTTCCTTTGCCTATTTTCTTTGACCTCTTGTTGGTATATCTTCCTCTATTAAAAGGCCAATCTTGTTCAATTGCTGCTTGTAATGTATATAATGGAGATGGTGTTAGTGTAGTATCTTGAGGCTCTTCCTCATGCAATTGTCTACTTTGTACAACCTTGTCGTAAACTTGTTGAGCTTCTACAACAGCCTCTTTGTACGGATTTTGTTGAAATTTTTCATTATTCATATTCTATCATAAAGCATCCACTCAATGTTTCATCCTTACCTTTTGATCTTGTAAACTTTGTACTTGGCTTTTTGTTTTGGGAGAGAGATCTAAGTCCTTTGCTACCTCGTTTATTGTTTTAACTTTTAGTGAGATATCCAACTTAAAAGCCTCTTCTCTTTGTGCAACTACTCTCTTTTGCAAAATTCTTGTTATGCCTTCTAGGAATCACTTAATAATTTGTTCTATTGAGTATGGGCTGGTGGTGAAGAAGCCCACCATTTACCTAGCATCGTCTTTTTCTTCGTTCTTCTCATTTTCCTCAAACTCTAGATTCTTCATCATATTTTCCATGTGTAAACACACACTTCTACTCACCACATTGTCTATATATTCCACACTAAAGTTTAGAGGTTTTAATTTTGAAATTTAGGTTAATAGACCTTCAAATCTTTCATCAATTGTGGCCATAATGTTTAACAAAATATGGCTTGAGTCAAAAATTTGATTGGAAAAGCACCTCTGCTTCTATACCCTAGCTAAGTACTACTACTTCCAAGCCCTCCCTTAATTGACTCCTTAAATTCATCATATTCTTTCATCTATTCAACCAATTCAGTCAAGTTCTCTTCTATTCTAATATGGGTAATTAATTACTCAAATGTATTGTTGTTATTGAGTAGTGCAATAACTATTTGTCCCTTTGATGGTGGATTCTCAACATTTTTGGCAACATCCCTCCTGGCATGCTCTATTGAGGCTTCCCTAGCCTTCTCCATCCTTTTTCGATATCTCTCTTGTCTTTCTTGAGTATGTTTCAGCCTTCTTTCTTCCTCCATATGTGCATTTAAATAACCATCTTAATCTTCAAAAACTTCTCTCAATCTTTTGTTATTTCTTTTTGCCATGGCTGTTTTAATTTGGAATTACATTAATCCTTTTGTTCATCCTTATTGGCTCCATCCAGACTAGTCTTAGCAGTTGCATCTCTTCAAGATCCTCCCCCTTTCCATTTATCACCCCCTAGGTGCCTAACCCCCTACCCAAGGGATTATACCTAATATGTGCTATTTCACTTTCATCATCATTTTCTTATTTTATAGACTTTTTTCTTAACTCCTATAATTTCCCTTCCTATACACCCACAAACTAGGGTCCTGGAAACAAAACCAAATGATGAAAATAAAATATAGACCTTAGGCTTTAATTAATAATGTCAAAGAAATTATCCCCAAGGTCATGCAATAGGAAAAGGACCAAAAGAAATGTAGCATAAGGAAATGAAAGATTAAACATACGCACATATTATAAGACTGTTCCATCATTATAATCATATTATGTTCTCAATATAAATGTACAATCTAACCACAAGCATCAATATATATTCCATATGCTTAGGTTATATTTCCCATTATATTACAATCATTACATCTTCAATCGGTTTCTCTGTATTTTGCTTTGCCCTATCTTCTTCTTTCTTCCTTTTTCCTATCTTTTTCTCTTCTCTCTCTCCTTTGTTGCAATGGTGATAGGTGTACATATAACTTGCAGCTATGTAAGGACATGTCTTTCATCATGTTTTTGTGCCTCCTCATCCTTCAAAAGGTACCGCAAGATGCTTGATGCTACCACAATGGCCTTTGAAATGTGCTAGTAAAATTTTTCCTTGAATTATCACAACACAACCAGCACTATGCCAAATGGATTAGTGTTAGCTTCAAAAAGGAATCAACTGAAATTGCACTCAACGCCAAGAATGTGCACACAAGATCCTTTGATAGGGAAGGTGCTAACATATGGTGGAGGAAACTAAATTATAACTGAAAGTAAATACAACTGTAAGCTGAAAGAGGCGGTGAACCAGCCATAAAGATTTCCGCTCAACCACTTAAACAATGGGGTGAATACTACAAACAATTCAACCTAATTCATCCGCTGCGGCGGGCATCCACTCATGAGTGGGGATTCACCACTTAACAATGGGTGAGAGATGTAAATACAAAGTAATTTCCTCCTCACTGGCAGTAAACCATCTAGGGGTTATTGTATATGCATTAGAAAGCACAAGAAAATGCAGTAATAACAATGGTTGAATTAGTACTACTAATTCACAACCTTACAATTAAGAAATCTGCAATTTACAAGTGTTACAATGATAGAATGAGAGCAATTGTGAGAAGGATGATTCTTTCAAGTTCCAAACTACTCAAATACTGAAATTGAAGCCAAGAACTTAACTTATTGAAATCTGATAATAAAAACCAGCAACTGTGAATCAATGAAATATTGATAACTCTTTCAATTTACCTCCGAATTGAATGAAGTCAAATGCAGATGCTCTCTAGGAGGTTGGCGCCCAAATTACAACAAAGAAATAGCTTCAAAACTCAACCAGCAATTTGGCACGAATTTCTATGCCATCATGAAAGGTACGACCCTGCTAGAAAGAATGACTTTCTTTAAAGAAATGAATACTTTGAATTAAATCCTCAAACTCTATGGAAAGGGTCACCCATGATCAACAAACACAGCTTTAATGCCCAGAACGTGATTCAATTTGTTTCAAAAGCTGTGAGCAAAAATCACTTTCAGCTATAGGTGAACTAGCAACTCAAAACTGGCAAAAACTCCAAAAATTCTTCAACAATTAAGCTCCATTTGCTAGTCTGAATGAGAAGCAACAATAAGACCAACTAGGTGTTGTCTTTCAAACAAAAAATTGGCTGAAATCTAGGAAGTAAGCATTCCTCAAAGCAAAAACAATAGTCATTTTGACAACATAGCAGTAGCATAAACATTGGATAACAAGTGCTGGAGCAAAGCTTCTCTTTTATAGAAAAGGAGATGACTCTTCAAATTCCAAGAATGGGATGCCAAGAGCCACATTTGAAATCTTTTCAAATTCAAAAATTATTAAATTCTCCTCAAAGTGGCGTCCATCTCTTCAAGGCATAAAAAAATTATTTAATATTTAATTTCCCTTAATGAAGGCGTCCCCCTTCATGGCCACCTTTAAACACAACTTAGAAGTTAATGAGCTAGGCCAAGGTGCCAATTTAAAATTAAAACAATAATGCCTTGAAAAGTATTAATTCACCAAATAATGCTTTTACAAAGCCAAAAATCAAACCCAAGCAACTACTCCAACTGAAAATGATGAACTGAAGAACTGACAACTGCTCACTACCATAAATAGTATTTATTAAAAATAGTAAACACCTAGAAATTCCACAAAACCTCCAAGCAAGGAAACCCTAATTTCCTCTCAATCAAGTCTATAGGTCTCCAGAATAGGTTGATGAGCTACTGAGCTGGTCACAGATGAGAAGGGGACATTATAGCCTTGCAATGACTATAGCCTATCCTACTACGAGTTTTTGTTAGTCAACAGCTTGATTAGTAAGGGCCCTATAAATTCAATGTGCATAGCTTCAAGATAAATCCTATGAAGGTCAAGACCAAAAATGTTCCACAAAGTTCGATAAATTTAGAAGGGAGAGCATTGACTTCCAAGGCTTTATCACACACAGAAGACAATCATAAACAATTGTTCGTGTTGCCATGAGCTTGCAAGGCACTATGTGAGTAAATCCTCACTAGCCTAGGTTGAAGGTTGACCTTATAAACTGCTTTATAGTGAGCAACAAAAGCTTGAATACTATTGACTCATTGAGAAGCTTGGTGGACAACTACATTACAAGGCTTGCAAGAGGTCTACATGAACCCAAACTAGTCCTAATTGGGTGTAGATCCTAGTCTAGTCCAACTTGGGTTCACCCAAGGTCTTGCCCTAAGCCTTTGAATTTGGCCCACAAACAAATGAATCTACCCAAGCCTTGGACCTCTAGATTCAGCCCAACTAGGTTTTGAATGTAACTAGGCCATATCTAGAGGTTCAAAGCAAGATCCAAGCAAACCCAAGGAGGATCATCCTAGACCCAAAAAATACTTTTTAATGAAAAAAGAAAAAATATTAAAAAACCTAACCTTAAATAACAACTTTCCTTAGTCTCAATCAAGATGAAGGGTGCAAGGTTGCTACACAATGTCATTTGCATGGTGCAGCTAGTGGGAGTGGAATTGGCACTATTTGTCCTTTCAAAAAATCAGCCAATGACATTGATGCTCTTGATGAAGATCATTATGATGATTTAGATTGATTTTACATATGCCAATGCACTAATATAAACCATTTTGATTTTTCTTTATCGTTTGACAATAAACATTGAATGAACTTGATGTTGCCTTGATTGATAAGGGCCCTTCAAATTCAGTGTGCATAGTTTAAAGATAAATTCTATGAAGGTCAAGACCAACAATATCCCCAAAAGTCTAATAAAATTCACAAGGGAAACCATCAATTCTTGGGCTTTAATGCATGCCATTTGATAGACAACTTCATGTAAGTCTTCAGTAGACGAAAAAAAATCATAAACAATTACCATGAGCTTGCAAGGCACAACCCTAAGGCACTATGTGAGTAAATCCTCACTAGTTTTGTAGGAAGGTTGAGCTCTAAAAAGTATAAACTACTTTGTAGTGAGCAAAATATACTTGCATAATATTGGGAAGCTTGGTAGGCAACTATGTTACCGAGTTTTGCAAGAAGCCTAGCTGAGCCTCAACCAGATGGAACTAAATTTTGACATAGGTCCAACTTGGGTTCTCCCAAGATCCTGCCCTATGCCTCTCGATTCAGACTAGGTACATCAGAGATTCAATCATACCTATGCCGAATCCAAAGAGCCAAGGAAAGACCTATGTCAAAATACTTGCATAATATTGAGAAGCTTGGTAGGCAACTATGTCACTGAGTTTTGCAAGAAGCCTAGCTGAACCTGAACCAGTTGGAACTAGATTTTGACATAGGTCCAACTTGGGTTCTCCCAAGATCCTGCCCTAGGCCTCTAGATTCAGACTAGGTACATCAGAGATTCAATCGTACCTATGCTGAATCCAAAGGGCCAAGGAAAAACCCTAGGAAACCCTAAGGAGAATCATTCTAGGACCCCAAAAATTTATTTTATAATGAAAAAAGAAAAACATAAAAAATACTAACCCTAACTAACATTTTTCCTTAGTCTCAATCACATATGAGGGGTATAGAGATGATACATAGCATCATTTGCATGGTACAACTAGTGGGAGTGCCACCAGCACTGCTTGTCCTTCCAACGAACCAGCTGATGATCACTGATATTCTTGATGAAGATCAAGATGACTTCTATTGATTTTACATGTCAATGCACTAGTATAAACCATTTTGGTTTGTCTTTAACATTTGACAATTGACATTGAATTATCAACTGGCACTTGCATCATGTGGGTGTGCAATGGATATGCCAATGGGAAAATTCAAAGAAAGAGTATTACTTTACCCTTAATTGCAGTTGGCAAACTCTAACACAGTTATTTCAGTAATGTTCTCCAAATTCATTTTTAAATTTTTTTCTAGAACCCCATAATGCTAATTTGTGCATTTATGCCATATTTGAAATAAAATTCTTCTTGTTTCAAATTGAATATTTGAAAATAAAATTTATCTGTCTATTATAAATTTAATTGATGGAAATAAATAATTATAAATTTATAGCAATCTACAACAATGAATATAAAATGTGTATAGTATGTCATCAGTCTTGTCATATGAATTTTTGGAGGACTAGTACTCAAAATACTTAATCTCTTTAAAGTTTAATGTGAAAGCAACATACTTGGCACCAGAGGTTTGGTAAAATTTACCAAACCTAATATATTGTGTTAAAAATTATTAGCTCTTACAAAAGCTGAGATAGTTAGTCAGATAAAAGTCACTTCACAATTTTTAAAAAAAGTATTCAGCGGCTGCTTGCCATGATCAAAGGAAACATATTACTACTCAAACTACTATAAAGCCTTTTTCCGAAGTTTCACTTTAATCTTTTTTATAAAAAACTTTTAAGAAACCTGTAATGATAAAATTGAAATGCATAACTAATGATTGAATAACATGGATGTACGTTGACAGATGGCCACAGGCATGGATGCCTCATAAATTAAGGGCACTAAATTGCCACCTGCTCTGCACCATCACTATGACATTGTAAAGGTGTGTGTTTTTATTTGTCACCTCATCCTCCTCTGTATCAAAGAACTCTCCATTGCCACACCCAGCTGCAATGTCACTCCTTTCTGCAAGAGGGAGTGAAGCACTCTCCACACTTAGTATTATGTCATACACTACATAAATATCAGGAGTGTGATTTATGAATGGATTGATTGAACAAACATTACCAACACACACAGGTGAAGTACACAATCCAGAAAATGGATTGATCCCACCAACTTTGATTTCATCACCATTTGAGCAGTTCAAATCACAAGCTCTGTATTTCTAGTACCAAGTAGATGACAGAAATTTGGGCTGACAATCAATATCATAACAAATTGTCATATCAGACCATACTGCAACACTACTGACAGAGGTGCTATATGAATCAATATTTCTGTTAATACATTTCATGACTGTGAATTGTTTAATGCAATGCAAATTTTAAATTATAAACCTTTGTTGTATTGCTGCTAAAATCGTATTCTTTTTGCCCCTTATGAAAAATGATGCTATGAAGTTGAAATTGCAATGCTATATATAAAGTTACAATGATTCATTTTGCGAGCTGAAGTAACTTAAAAAAATGAAGAGCAAAAGTACCTGTGATCTGTGGTGAAGAAAACAAGGCAGAAAGAATGGTGAGGAAGAGGAATAAACAAGAGTAAAGTTAAGTGAGCCAAGAGAAGGTGGCAGACAGGCGGCTACAGATATGTGAGTGTTTTACAATATTGCCACATGCAATGAATGTGGACAAAGCAGTCTACACGTGGGGAGTGGTAAGGATCACCAGCCACTGAAACTTAATATTCCCAGACATGTATGGTGCAGCTTAATTCCAAAAAGAGTCGAAGGGGAGTGATCAGGAAAATATCTGCTCTCATTTTTCAAGAACAGAGGCGGATTTCACTAATTCAATGGTATTTAATTTCCCGTTCTGGTGATGTGACGATATCATTGCATCTGACGAATATTCTTACTGAAGCTTGCACTAACAAAGCCTACCAGCTAATTATCAGCTGTGTTCTGCATTTAATTTTGTACATTTTGTGAAAATAATGTATGTATGTAGATATATATATATATATATAGAGAGAGAGAGAGAGAGAGATGAAACTTTTACTCAAAACACAATTCTCAATCTTAAGCCAATGCATATAGGCTCGAGGTCAAGCTCCATGGGCTTAATAAATAATAAGCCTCAGCAATCTTGAGGAGGTTCTGTAAAGAAGCGACTTGGAGTTGTAGGGTCTCATTTAATGGTGAAAGCTCTAACTCGTGAGAAATTTTGGAGAACTCTCAGGTAATAGCTCTCTGAATTCTGCATGTGAAGATGATAGCTTGCTTACCATAAATTCTAAGGTGGCAGTGCAAGAAAAAGACATTGTCCATCATTCAATCCAATTGGTTATGCCCAATGAATGGGCTGCAAGGTTCAATACTCATATGATATGTTCCACAGTTCACTCATGGTTAAGATGGGCTCTGTTGAGATAAAATTGAGAGTTGAGGTTTGCATACCAAGGAGTTGACAATTCAGTACAGATGCAAATGAGGATATGGTAAGAAAGCAATGCACCCGAAACCACACTAACAGGCCAATTAGAGCCAGCTAAGAAAAAAAAAGACCTTGCTCAGCCATCATGACCCTAGTTGGCATGCATTTTGCATTCCCAAAAAAAAAAATCAATTTCAGACTTACTCTCATAGCTTGCTGCACTAGAAAGCTGCCTCTTTCCAAAGAAACATCCTCATAGATTACAGTCTTACACTGTTTGCTATCTTCTTTTTCCTTTGTATCATCTAAATGGGATGTTACTCTCTTGATTCTAGCATGACCTTCAATGAACTGATTAACAAGTGCTTGAAGATCACGATCAGGCTCAACTTTATCAATGTCTGCTCCACACAGGGGGCAATCCTTGAAGCGCAAAATGCATACTCTGGAGAGAAAATAAAGAATGTTCATGACTAACATTTGGATGAGATTTTGGAGTAACTAATGATAACATAGCAGAAGATCTATATTAAAAATTACCAACCAAACAACCATAATAACAACATTAGCAATATTCAGTTAAAATATATTGGATCTTTCATCTTACTATCCAGACTAAGCTTACTTGCAATATTTATGGCCACATGGTACACATTTGCTGCTCTCATATAGTAAAGATCGACAAATTACACAGCTAAATGGTCCTATTTTAAATGACTGGGAATCATATCCAAAGGGGCATTTTCGAGTTTCTCCTTCATTTGAGTTATCTTCCTTCACTCCCTTAGCCTGGTCAGAAGTAGAACGAATATTTTTATCTTCTTTCTGTCCTTGGTGGATCTTTTCTACTGAGTTTTCAGCATTTTTTTTAGCTGCTCTTGCAAAGGGGCATACAGAAATCATTTTTGTGGCTCAAAGGAAAGGAGTCTTCTAATGCCAAGAACCTGCACGTTTAACCTGAAAATTCAGAACCTATTCAGATAGTAAAGAAAAAAAATAGATTTACCTTACAGTTCAAGGCTATTAACAATACTTCAGGCTTCAGAAAACACAATTCTGAAGCATGTGTGCATTTTATATGGAGAAGAATTAAAACTTCCAAGAATGAATGTAATCTTGGCACAGAATTTTGGAAAAAAGAAGCCATATGCAATACAAGAGTCTACAAAAGTGAATTATGAAAGTTCTGAAGTGAACACCATCTTTCTTAGAAGGATAAAACGTCAAGAAAATAGACAACAAACCGTATTGCATTAAATCCTTCAAATCAAAATAGGGCCCTAGCAACATTCTACAAATGAAAGATGTTGTTTCCATTCTAGAAACCATACCATTCCCCTTCAAAGTTCAATAGTTGTCAAGCTCCATGATCCAGTAGAATAGACCTACACCCAAACTTCGACTATGGATTCAATAAAGTTGTTTCCATTCTAGAAACCATACCATTCCCCTTCAAAGTTCAGTAGTTGTCAAGCTCCATGATCCAGTAGAATAGACCTACACCCAAACTTCGACTATGGATTCAATAAACATCCCTAGGTAAAAGCAACTTTAAAAAGAATAAGGAAAAGAGAAAGCAAAAAATAAGAATACTTGCCTTCTACAAATATGCATTTTAATAGCTAAAAACATTCAACCTCATAATAGACCTTACAAGGAACTCAAATAAAAATTTATCAGAAGTTGCCACAAATCCAAAATTGCTCTCTTTATCTGATCAAATAATGGGTGAGGCACATAAAAACTGACAGACCATACCAAAATCCAAGAAAAATACATTAATGTCACAACAGCAATATTCCTCTGGACATCAGAACTCAACATATTTGACAGAGATCAAGATGAAATCAGATTACTGTTCCACAACTGGCCAGTTTAATAGGTTCAAAAATGACAGGGAGATATTCCTCAATAATAAAAAATTGGTCATCTACACTTAATAATGAAAATAATTACAATAGTTGGTGTCAACAAGAGTTGTCAGTGTCAATTCTTATCATAAGGATTGTCTAACATAGTATGCATCTAATTATCATCAAATCTTTTATTAAAAATCTCAGGGATCAGAAAATAACATTGTTGTTTGTATCACCACATGTAGTTATAAATACTAGTGCTCCCTGAGGATGCGTTTCCTGCTCTTTTACCCTTGTCCCTGTATCGGGACGTTTCGAGGACTCGGGGACGCTTGGGAAATTTCCTTGCCCCCTTCCCTGTCCCCCGCCCCGTTCCGCCATCCCCTCCATCCCCAATTGCTAGTCAAAAACTTAAACGTCTCAAGTACTTGTGCAAAAAGGAAGGGGACGGCTAGGGGACAGCTAGGGGATGCCTAAGCATCCCTCAACCGTCCCGGGGACGGCTAGCTATCCCCTACAACATAGGAAACTTTAAGTTGCATTTAAAGAAAAACACATTTTTAAATTTTAAAAAAGGGATGGGCGGGCCCACAAGGACCCCCCATCCCTTTTAACACAACCTAAACCTATTTCATTCATTAAAACAACCAAAAATATAAAAACAAACTCATTTTTACATTTGCAAACTTAGGTGAAGAGTAGCAAGTGAAAAAGGAGAGAACAACAGTTGAAAGAGGGGACTAAGGCATCAAATCTTCTCCATTAGAGGTAAGTTCTTCATTTTGAATTTGTTTTTTCAATTTGTTTTGCATTTTTTCAATGTTTTTCAATTTTTTTACCACATAGGAAGGGCATTGTGAGTTTATTTTTTCTTTTATATGAACTTACAGCACTCTTTCCAATTCTTAACAAAAAAAATCATGAGCAGCAGCAGTGAGAGTGGTAGTGATGATAGTGAGGAGGTTGAGGTTCAAATGCATGAAAGTCAAAGAAATAGACCTAGAAGTAGAACTCATAGAGGTATGGCAGCCACTGGGGTTTCTTCAGGGAGTGGGAGTGTAGCAGGTCTAGCAACTTCAAACCCATTTGAATGTCCTTCCGAATTCCTCAAAACCTATGCAAAAAGCCCATTTAACCCCACAAAACCTCTATTACAATTTGCAACACAAGTTGATAAGGGTAAAGAAAAAATTCAAGGGGGAGTAGAGAATGACTTTGTCACT
>VDFB02027727.1:0-29436 GCA_007258455.2 Sequoia sempervirens | reverse complement strand
AAGTGAGATAAAAATCTTTGATTCTAGAAGTATAGGGGATAATCTAATAAATTTTTAGCTAGTAAACTTTTTAGGCTCTAGATTTAGGTGTGTTGTTGTTTGGAAATTCCAAATGCATTAGTTTCTATCTTATTTTAGGGTTTAAGGGTTTGGATGTACTTAGGTCATTATGCAAAAGTGTGTGTAGAGTTTAAAACTATGAAATAGATATGAAAGCAATGTTTTGGGTTCTAAATATATTTTAGTAGGAGGTTTAGATTTGGTTTATAATTTTGAAAACCTTAGAGAACAAGGATGTGAGTACATTTGGGGTTCAAATGCACTCATAATTTATGCAAACGTGTAAGTAAATTTGAAAACTTTGGGACTATACACTTATGTAGGCTTTTAGGGTGGGGAAGTAAGTTTGCAGTAGATATAGGGTGTAATGAAAGTGTAAATCTCTAAAAGGAAGAGATATTGCAATTTTTGAATGAATTTAAAAACATTAGAAAATCCCTAACTCTTACAATGGAGGTTGTAGCAATGAAAAATAAATAAAATAGTGGCTTGATGGGGTGGAGGATACTTAGATAATCATAGGGAACTTCCCAAAATAGATAAATCCCCTCAATGTGGCTACAAGTTAAAGTGGAAGCTATGAAAATTTGACAACTCAAACAATATTCAAAGTGGATTGAAATCCTCATTCCATATAATCTTCTTTGTAATGATACACATGAATTTAATACAAAATTGATATAGCATGAGAAAGAATGGTGCTACAAGGTTTGTGGTAAGTTGAGGATATAAAATGATCACTTTCATGCAACAAAATACCATGTTTAATGTTGAAAATGACATAAGCAATCAAAGTTTTATATACTTTTTTGCATGCACAAGAAATGATCATTTTTTAGTTTTGCTATCAAGTTTGTGGGACTAGGGTGCACTTGAGTAGGGTTAGAAAGAGAAAGGGAAACTACACAAAATAAAGTTGCACATAGGTTTTCAAGGCCCAAGAGAAATTATGTAATAGTCAAAGGGTGCTTCAATATTCAAAATTCATATATTTTGTATTGCTACAAGGTGATACCTAATTGAGAAGCATGTCAACAAGATTGTGGATTTTCTTAGAAACTCTAAATATTTGGCCCCTTAAATATTCTTTCAAACTTTGAGACCAAAGAAGAAACTTACTAACAATTGTAAAGATTCTTGGAGATTCCGAATCTCTAGCATAATGCATGCTTTCATGTTTTTAGATTCTAGATGGTGTTGATTAGAAATTGCAAGGCTACATGAAAACCTAAAAAACTCTAAGAAGGATAAACTATTGGGGTTTTATGGTCTAATGGTAGAACAACAAAAAAACAACATGGTGCAAGTAAACCTCAAAAAATCAAGCAAATGAACATTTCGACTCTTTTTCCTTAGAAAATTTTACTTTTCTCAAGATACAATTCTCCCTAGAATCATTTATACCCTTAGACGTGCTTTAACATTACAAATTTAGGGTTGAAATACAAGCTCAATTAAGGCGACTTAGTGATGTAGGTATACATGAGGCCATTAGATCAACTTATGAAAGGCTTGAAACTTGAAACTATATACCTTCAAAATTTCAAGATAACAATATTTAACTTATCCAATTACAAAAGTCACGTTCTTCTATTTTCCTCTTCAGTGCATTTATTTGACCTTTAAATTATATTGTATCAAATTTTAATTCTCTTAGTTACAAAAGCTAAGTCAATCCATTTATTAATCTAATAGAAAGAAGCTAGTTTAAGGTAGACATAAATAGTTATATTTAAAGATAAAAGGAACTACATTAATAATATTTGTTTATTTCATTTGTAGGTAATTTTGTTATCATTTTTGTAATAAAATGCTAAAAATAATGTAAAATGTGGTTGGTTGAGTAAAAATAATATCTTTACAAACAACTAAGTCAAGTCTTCCCTATAAATAATACATACATACATACATACATATCTTTATTTTCATTTTATTAAAATAATATTATTTTTCTATTTTAATTAATATAGGTTTGATAATTAGGAGGTATTTTTCCAATAAATAAGTGTCAAATTATGATATTGCTATCGTGTAGATTCAACTGTAGTTTCGGTGTCAAACTCATTGACCCATGTTTCATGAGTAGTGGTTCACCGGAACCCATCTCTCTTATATCTAATGGTCCACTTAGCACTCATTGCATCTAGGTGATGCTCACGTGAGGTGAAGCACCGGTCCCATTCCGTGAGGTCACTCCATCCTCGCAGATCGCCCACCAAGCTTAACCGTGGAGTTTTTCTCCATGCTAAGCCCGGGCTTGGGCCGCTACTAACATAGGTTTGTTAAAAAAATAATGACTACTATTTGAAATAGTGATAAAAATAGCAAATGCTAATGAAATTGTTTATATCAATATCTATGTTTCAATAACAAAAATATATTAATTCAAATATATGCAAAGAGTAAAATATTATTGATAGGTATATGTTCAAATTATATTTATTATAATAAATAATAAAAAATACAAATTATCTATATTTGATAAAGATTCTAAAAAAATAAAATAAAATTATATATTATGAAAAATTATTACTTAATAAATAATGAAAACCACTTTAAGACGTGATATTATGCTTAAACCAAATTAGAATAACTATTCAAGACCATACATTAGAAAATTACATTATCATAACTCTGCGAAGCCTGAGTCGTGAGGACACCTCTACCACATAAAAAAAAAAAACTCTGCCTTAATATAGTTGCAACAATTACATTATCTTGTGAAGTGGAAAATTACATTATCATAACTCTACGAGGCCTGAGTCGTGGGGACACCCCTACCACATAAAAAAAAAAAAATCTCTGCCTTAATATAGTGGCAGCAATTACATTAATTATTACATTAACTTGTGGAGTAAGTCTCTGCATATCCTCTGCATATTTACTGCCCTTTTCTAAGTGAATTGAATGACGCTTTTGCCCTCTGACGATTCAGCAGGACTTGAGTTTGTGGTTCCGCGATCGAATCCTGGGGCGCGACATTATGTCGTCTTCACCAAAACCATTTGTGGAAATCTGAAGGTACTCCCAACACAGGAAAGCAAAGGCCACCCAAAATAGAACGACGCCTGCATAGAATCCAGAAATGGCAATAACCAGCGGATTGAAGCCCTTTCTAGGAAACGCTGTCCTGTTGCCGCAGTCGCCCATTTCAAATGATTTCTTCCCTTTACTCTCCATGTTATAACCGCGTCTGCACCGGGCCTCCTCTTCTTCTGCACTGTAATGAAGCATTGACACCACCAGAACAAGAACCAGAGTTGCCTTGATGTACTTTCTTTCTGCCATTGCTCTACCAATTCTTTAATTCTCCTTTTAGTTTTTTTTCTCCAAAACTGACTAAGCATTCATATTTGCCTGTGCTGCAATGGCGTCAATTTATCCTTTCGCTGGGCTTTACACCGATCAATTTCCTACGGATATAAAAGACATACGGGAAAAAGTAAATCCCTTGACTATTATCTGTCAGTCAATAAGTCAAGGGATTTCTCCTTTTTTCCGCATGTCGACATGTGTGGATGCTTCCAAGCGATGCGGGCTGAAATATCACGAAAAATTCGGAGTAGCTTGTGACGTCACTTCGGAGGGTAGAAAGTTTCCAGTCCAAAGAGTGTCTCACAAAATTAACTCTAGCACGTTCAAAGTCTCAAAGATGAGAGGCATTCTTTCACTCCCTTACCCAAAAAAACACGACACCATACCCATGTCTTTGTATATAGAAAATTTATTCCAAGTCAAATACTTATAAAATTTAAGAATAGAGAATATGTATGCAAATAATTTGGTATATGATTTTCTTATATTATTTTTATTATTTTGGGTTGTGATTTTCTATTTTTTATTTGTTCTAATTTTTAAAAATATTTTTGTTTGATATAAAAAAGTGTTTTATAAAATAATTATTTTATTATTTTAGATATTGTTTTTGTTTGATCTTTACTTATTAGAGAGTGTGTATGAATTAACTATCAAGTTAACTTCATTTGTATATTAATATAATTTTTTTAAAAGATTTTATTATATTAAAAAATAAAAAATTGTACTATTCACAAAAATGTGGATGGAATGAAATTATATTTGAAAATTTAAGTTGGACAAAGTATAATACATCATCAAATTAGCAAGTTTCTAATTGAATCTAATATAATTAAATATTAACAAAGAAATTGAGGTGACATTCTAAAAGCTACTATAGATGATTAAGAATGAACTTTTCTTACACATAAATAAGAGCTTTTTACTTTGACGCTATATGATTGTAAAATAGAAAAGTGTATACCCTTCAAAAAAATCTCTTAACTTGAATGTCATTTTTTGTTGATATATTGGATACATGGTTCTAGTGCATAATTTGATTATTTTGGTGCACACACTAACCAAGGATCAATTCCAATAGTTGGACATCTCACATTGCTTCATTTAGAACTTGTTTGATTCAATCCCTAGGAGTTTGCTTACCTAGACAAGATCACAATCACAACACTTTCCCCTAGACATGATCACTAGTGCAATCATGAGAACCATTTTCAAAAAAAAATTTCTCACATTCAAGGGTTTACATTCCTTGGATCTAACTATTACTCATCAACACAAGCACCCAAAATTAAAACCCATTTATTTAGGTAATGCATTTAAAGACACCATTATAGGTCATTTACACATCACTAATAACAAAAGATGAAAAGTATATTAATTACAAGAGCACACTTGATCTAATTTCCATTTTCAAGCCAATCAATTAAAGTCTATCAATAATTACCAAAAACACTCAATTACTTCAACAAGTAACAATTCATAGTTATTCTCAAGGTGTGTTTGAAGTAAAATTTCTAATATCGAATCACCAATTTATTCACATTAATGAATAAATTAGTAGAATTTACTACCATCCACATATCAACTACCATTGTCACCTCATTGTCCATATAAGATAGGTGATGTACCTCTTGTGACCATGAACAATAGATTCTTAAATTTTAATTTAATCAATGAAACCCTCAAACATTGAACATAACATCTCAAAATAAACAAAAAATATAATATAAATATGTTCATCAACTCACAAATGGAAACAATAATTTTGTTAGCTCGTTATCATATATTAGTTATAATTAATTAAACTTTAATTAATTATTAATCTAATTTATTCTCATATACTTAAGCTAAACTTAGGAGTTCTTTATTAAGTTAACTAAGTGATTTTCTATGTTAACTAAAGTAAGCTACTAGATTAGGTCATTTTGTCTCATTGCATGTGATGTTGACACTTATCATGATCTAATCCCTTACCATTTAGGGTTCCTCCTATATAGCACTCAACCCTCATTCTATTATCACTCTTCTACTCTCTTGAACTCTCAACCTTTGAGGACTCTTATTTTCCTTGAAGTTTCTTGAGGTTCTTCTATAACTTTTTCTTGTTGAAGAATATTGCAATATATTGTTTACAAATCTCTTGCATGGAAGGTGTCTTTGTTCATTGTTTGATCTTGGGAAAATCTAATTGTTGCTATAAGTAGTGGTAATGTAGAGCAAAAGATGGATAACATGATTTACATACTTCTATTAGAGGAGATGAAGATAAATTCTATGAATGTTGGCTCCCAAGATGCCTTACATGAGCAAGGAAGGTCCAAAGAGAAAGGGTGTAAAGGGGATAAAAAGAGGGATAAGTCTAAAGGATGTTCTAAGACCCCCCAAAAAGAGTAAAGTGTTGGAATGTGGCAAAAAGGGCATGTGAAGGAGTGTAAGAACAAGAAAAAGAATGTTGATTCCTCCATGAAAAATTCCTCTGATGATGATTTTGATGCTTTATTTATTTCAGCCAACTATAATAGTGATGATGCTTGGCTTATTGATTCAGGTTGTTCTTACCACATTACTCCTCCCAAGGAGTGGTTTGCTTATTAAAAAGCATATGATGGGGAGATGTTTGAATCCTTTGTGATAACAACACTAAGAATATTGTTGGTAAGGAAAGATAAAGTTGTGCTTAAGTGACGGGAGGCTTAAATCCCTTGATGATTTTTTACGTATTTTAGAACTTGTGAGAAATTTACTTTTAGTATTATCTAAGTTGAATGATTTTGGAATGCATGTGACATTTGACAAGTCTAGTTGCAGGTTGGTAAGAGGGAGTTTGGTGATAGAAAAAATATCTCGGATAGGGACTTTGTTTATGATACTTTATGTAACTCTTCCAATGTAACTAGCACTAAAAATGCATGTATGTTGTGGCACCATAGATTGGGTCACATTGGTGAAAAAGGTCTTAAGACCATTCTTAATAAAAAGTTGGTTGATGGTATTTTTTATTATTCTATTGGAAAAAATGATTTTTGTGAGCATTGTGTGTTTGGTAAATAGAATAGATCTTCATTTCCTAATGAAAGTAATAAGGCAAAGAGATTATTAGAGATCATTCATTTGGATGTATGTGGACCAGTGGATGTTGAATCTTTGGGTAAATCTAAGTGTTATGTCTTTTTCATCGATGATGTCTTAAGATACGTGTATGGATTTATTTTATGTGTTCTAAATCTAAAGAAGTTTAAGGAATTTAAGCCCTTAATTGAGAAGCAATCAGATTATAAGATTAAAGTGTTGAGATCTTACAATGGGGGTGAATATTGTTCTAGGGAGTTTGATGAGTTCTGTAAGTATCCGGGTATTACTCGGTAGAAGACTACTCCTTATACTCTCCAATAAAATGGGGTAGCAAGAAGAATGAACCAAACCTTTATGGAAAGAGGTAGGAGCATGTTGAGTGGTGCTAAGCTTGATAGATGCTTTTGGGTAGAGGCGGTTGGTACTACTTGTTATTTGATTAATAGATCTCCTTGTGAAGTGTTGATAGGTTGAAAGCCTTCTATTTCACACTTAACCTGGTCTTTGGTTGTGAGGATTTTGTTCATGTGCCTCAAGAGAAGCAATCTAAATTGGATCCAAAAGCTTAGAAATACATCTTTGTTGGCTACAGTGAGAATGTAAAAGGTTATAAGCTTTGTAATCCTCTAACCTGCAAAATGATATTTTCTAGAGATGTTATTTTTAGGGAGTTTAGAGCTTACTTAGGAGAAGAACAACCAAGGGAGAAAGATAAGTAAAAAATAGTGCACTTTGAGACAAAGATTGAGAAGAAGGAAGATGTACACGTGGAAGAAAAATTAGATGGATTTGAGGATGGAGAAGAAGAAGAGGGTTCAAATAGTTCAGAGGATGTGTAGAGTGAGCACATAGAAGAAGAAGCAGAATAGATAGATCTCATTACTCCTACCTTGAGGAGATCCACAAGAAACAAAATCCAATTGATAGGTATAGCCCATCCAATTTATGTTGTGTCTTTTCTTTGTTGAATACTAACGATGAACCTAGATCCTATAGGGCGGCTCTCTCTTTAGAGGAAAGTGAGTCTTGGTTGCAGGCCATGGAAGATGAGTCGATGGCTTTGGATAGTTGTGACACTTGGGATCTTGTTAGTTTTCCCAAAGGAAGGAATCCCATTGGATACAAGTGGGTATTTAAAAAGAAATTTGGAGTATATGGTCAGTTAGAGTGGTACAAGGCCAAATTAGTGGCTAAGGGCTATTCCTAGAGAGAGGAAGTTGATTTGGGTGAAATTTTCTCTCCTATTACTAAATTAACTTTGATTAGATTCCTATTATCTATTGCTGATGCTTGTGATTTTGAGATAGAGAAAATGGATGTTAAAATTTATTTCTTGCATGAGGATCTTGAGGAGGAAATTTATATGTGATAGCCTAATGGTTTTTTTGTGACTGGAAAAGAACATTTGGTTTGCAAGTTGAAGAGATCTTTGTATGGTTTGAAATAGACACCTAGGATGTGGTACCAAAAGTTAGATGCTTTTTCATTGAAGTTGGGTTTTCTTAGGAGCAAGGAGGATCATTGTGTTTACATTAAGGTTATTGATGATCATATTCTAATCATTGCTTTGTATGTTGACGATATGTTGTTTTTTGGTAACAATGAGGTAATGATTAGTGAGATCAAGGAAAAATTTTCTAGCACATTTGATATGAAGGACTTGGGGGATGAAAAATATATTCTTGGGATGAAAATAAAAAGAGTTTGGGTTCACAAAAATCTTTGGTTAAGTAAGAGTAAGCATGTTGATACCATTTTGTAGAGCTTTAATATGCATGATTGTAGGCCAGTTAGCATTCCATTTCCAGTTGGTACTAAGTTGAGCTTAGATATGTGTCCTAATTTTGATGATGATGTTAAGGATATGTCTATGGTTCCTTATGCTAGTGTCGTTGGTAGTTTGATGTATGCAATGGCTTGCAATAGACCAAATATAGCCCAAGTAGTGGGAGTTCTAAGCAGGTTTATGTCTAACCTTGATAGAGAGCATTAGATTTTTGTTAAGAGGGTGTTTAGATATTTACCAGGTACTTTTGATTACTATTTGGTTTATCATGGCACTGATGATGTGAAAAAGTCATTGGACATATAGGGGTTTGTTGATGTAGATTGGGCAAGTGACTTGGATAGTTGAAGGTCCACTAGTTGCTATGTATTTACTTTATTTGGAGGAGTAGTGAGTTGGATGAGTAAGAGTTAGCCCATAGTTACTTTGTCCACCATCGAATCAAAGTATATGGCTGCTACACATGCCTCTAAGGAGGCGATATGGTTATAGAGGCTTGGTAATGGTATTGGTTTTGGTTATAGGATAGTGAGGATTGGATGTGACAGTTAGAGTGTTATTTTCTTGACCAGAAATCCTATGTATCATGCTCGTACTAAGCATGCTGATGTTTAGTATCACTTTGTGTGAGAGATGGTTGAGAATGGTAAAGTCTTGATAGAAAAGCTTGACACTTTAGATAATGTTGTAGATTCTCTTACGAATCCAATGACCATAGTTAAGTTCTCTCGATGCAAGAAGGCCATGGGCTTTGATCATTGTACTAGATTTTATGTTTTTTATGTTTTGTTTTGTTTTAGATGTAATACAATATATAATGTCAAGTGGGAGAATGTTAGGATAAGGTGATGTATTAACCTTGTAATCCTATGTCATTTTTATGTCTCCACATTCCTTAGAATGTGTTCTAGGGTACATGAGAGAAAAATATTAAATTTTGGCATATTGTAATTATATTTTAAAGAGGGGATTTATTTTAGGTGGAGGTTACACATAAAATATGGATAAGGCATATTTTCTAGGCATCCAAAATGGAATATGAAATTTTTTGGAATGGGAATCCAATATTGGAGAAGAAAAGGTGTTCATTGGTGTTCCATTGGAAAGTGGAAAGGTCACTTGAGCATCCAAAAAGAAATGAGTTGGATAGGCTATGTGTTAGGTGCCCATGTGAGAGTCTTGAATATCCAATTAGTATTTTATTTTATCTTTTGGTTATCCATGAAGAGCGGAGTGGGTTTTTGTAGTTGGTTTTGTGCCTCTTGTTTTGGTTCACCATTCGTGGTTTTACCTCCCATAATTTTTATAAATTGGAGCCATGGGATGGTGGTTTCATATTGAGCTCTTGTAGGTAATAGGGTGCTACCAGATTGATTAGAGATCAGTAGTGAAGTATATTATTAAATGTACTCTCATTGGAAGATTAATAATGTACTTTTCCTCTTTTCTTGGGTGGAGTATTTTCTTGAAAGTGTTTCTCCATGTAAATCTAGTGTCACACTTTGTTTGTTGGTTTTTATATTGTGATGTTTATTACAATCACATGTTTATTTCTGATTTGGTAATCTAATTTTCAGATCTGAATTCACTTGCATAAGTTCATATTGTAGCTTTCCTTTACCTTGTTTTTCAACATTTGCAACCTGTGGGTTTCTTTCTTGTAGGTAGATTGATAAGTGCCCATGTTTGATTTTTTATCAAAGAATCATACTCAACATCCATGGCCTACTTTCATTGTGGCTTACTTAGGGCCTCTCAAACTATATCAATTTTAGTGCTAGTCAATGACTGAACTCATCAATGCAAGATTCACCTCATTTCTCGCTTGTCTTCTTTTTCTAACTATTGATGAGAGATCTGGAAGAGAATATAGATGGGAGTCCCTAATGGTTATTTGGATCAATTTCAGGTACTAATGTTACTATTGATGTGAAGAATGATGTTCCAACTCATCCAAACAAGGCATGACTACATCCAATCATGAACATCAACAACTCCAATGTTAGCAGAACATCAATGAAAACCCTAACAAGTATTGACATCAATGACAACCAATGCCAAACATATGTCAAACAATCTCATAAACATGTGCAACAAAATTTTGAATGCCAAAGGCACCAAAGGATAGGGAACCTCTTGCAACCACCATGTAAGGTGCATTGGTTTATGGGTCAGTGAATAAGGCACATAAGTCATATTTCAAATTTGTTTTTATTTTACTTTCTCATATGATAGTTTGTCGACATAAAACTATTTTAATTCTTCTCTCTTGTTGGACCAATTATTTATTTTTGCACTCATTGATACTATGTGAGAGATAATTGATTGTAGTGATTCGATGAGAGTGGAACTATGGGATTTTTTTGCTACAAAATCTTTCAACCTTAAAATGATTCCCTCAAGTTCTCTTCTATTATTTTATATTTTCCCTATTATGTTATCTCGTGTTCATGGAGGATGTTGAGGTATTGAAGGAGAGGCTTGTTGTGGTTGTTCTTTAGGATTTCAAGGTATTGATGAGAAGGTGAATCAAGGTTTTGATCATTTGGTGGTGCATTCTCAACTCTTGAAAATTAAGTAAATTTCACTAAGAACACAAATTGAATCTATCTATTTAAAACAAATTTTACACAAAATAACTAAAATACTATCTCTTTGACCTCAACATTTTCATGGCAACAATTTAGCGATGAATTGGATAACAAGTGACAAATAATAGGGTCTCCAAGAATGTGAGTGTGTTTCAATGTGCTTGTAGGCTGTGAGTTTATAATGACAAAGATAAAAATGAAAAATGAGATTCATATTTTCTATTTTTATGGTTATGGTTTGTGCATTATAATGCACTTGAATTATGGTCTAAGTTGACCATAATGCGAATGTGTTAAGACATACTTGAATTATGGTATGCATTTATTGAACCTAAGGCTTAGTTAATCCAAACCTAAACATGAGCACATTATAATGCTACCATATTATAAGACACTCACATTTAGGTCTATAGGGGGCCAAAAAGGTGGAGTGGGCACTTTTTGGGCCCCCATCTTTGTGAACATACCCATAGTTGGTTAGCTATCTCCTATTCATTGGTCACTGATATGATAGTCTTATTATAAGATTTGGCTTACCTTTAGAGATAATTAGGAAATCAATTGGAGGAACAAACAGTTGCAATCTACCTATAAATTTTTTATTTCTCTCATATGATCTTGGAAAGTATAACGACCCCTTTACATTCATATTTAATTTTTATAGATTACATTTAAAGTGAGATAAAAATCTTTGATTCTAGAAGTATAGGGGAAAATCTAATAAATTTGTAGCTAGTAAACTTTTTAGGCTCTAGATTTAGGTGAGTTGTTTGGAAATTCCAAATGCATTAGTTTCTATCTTATTTTAGGGTTTAAGGGTTTGGATGTACTTAGGTCATTATGCAAAAGAGTGTGTAGAGTTTAAAACTATGAAATAGATATGAAAGCAATGTTTTGGGTTCTAAATATATTTTAGTAGGAGGTTTAGATTTGGTTTATAATTTTGAAAACCTTAGAGAACAAGGATGTGAGTACATTTGGGGTTCAAATGCACTCATAATTTATGCAAACGTGTAAGTAAATTTGAAAACTTTGGGACTATACACTTATGTAGGCTTTTAGGGTGGGGAAGTAAGTTTGCAGTAGATATAGGGTGTAATGAAAGTGTAAATCTCTAAAAGGAAGAGATATTGCAATTTTTGAATGAATTTAAAAACATTAGAAAATCCCTAACTCTTACAATGGAGGTTGTAGCAATGAAAAATAAATAAAATAGTGGCTTGATGGGGTGGAGGATACTTAGATAATCATAGGGAACTTCCCAAAATAGATAAATCCCCTCAATGTGGCTACAAGTTAAAGTGGAAGCTATGAAAATTTGACAACTCAAACAATATTCAAAGTGGATTGAAATCCTCATTCCATATAATCTTCTTTGTAATGATACACATGAATTTAATACAAAATTGATATAGCATGAGAAAGAATGGTGCTACAAGGTTTGTGGTAAGTTGAGGATATAAAATGATCACTTTCATGCAACAAAATACCATGTTTAATGTTGAAAATGACATAAGCAATCAAAGTTTTATATACTTTTTTGCATGCACAAGAAATGATCATTTTTTAGTTTTGCTATCAAGTTTGTGGGACTAGGGTGCACTTGAGTAGGGTTAGAAAGAGAAAGGGAAACTACACAAAATAAAGTTGCACATAGGTTTTCAAGGCCCAAGAGAAATTATGTAATAGTCAAAGGGTGCTTCAATATTCAAAATTCATATATTTTGTATTGCTACAAGGTGATACCTAATTGAGAAGCATGTCAACAAGATTGTGGATTTTCTTAGAAACTCTAAATATTTGGCCCCTTAAATATTCTTTCAAACTTTGAGACCAAAGAAGAAACTTACTAACAATTGTAAAGATTCTTGGAGATTCCGAATCTCTAGCATAATGCATGCTTTCATGTTTTTAGATTCTAGATGGTGTTGATTAGAAATTGCAAGGCTACATGAAAACCTAAAAAACTCTAAGAAGGATAAACTATTGGGGTTTTATGGTCTAATGGTAGAACAACAAAAAAACAACATGGTGCAAGTAAACCTCAAAAAATCAAGCAAATGAACATTTCGACTCTTTTTCCTTAGAAAATTTTACTTTTCTCAAGATACAATTCTCCCTAGAATCATTTATACCCTTAGACGTGCTTTAACATTACAAATTTAGGGTTGAAATACAAGCTCAATTAAGGCGACTTAGTGATGTAGGTATACATGAGGCCATTAGATCAACTTATGAAAGGCTTGAAACTTGAAACTATATACCTTCAAAATTTCAAGATAACAATATTTAACTTATCCAATTACAAAAGTCACGTTCTTCTATTTTCCTCTTCAGTGCATTTATTTGACCTTTAAATTATATTGTATCAAATTTTAATTCTCTTAGTTACAAAAGCTAAGTCAATCCATTTATTAATCTAATAGAAAGAAGCTAGTTTAAGGTAGACATAAATAGTTATATTTAAAGATAAAAGGAACTACATTAATAATATTTGTTTATTTCATTTGTAGGTAATTTTGTTATCATTTTTGTAATAAAATGCTAAAAATAATGTAAAATGTGGTTGGTTGAGTAAAAATAATATCTTTACAAACAACTAAGTCAAGTCTTCCCTATAAATAATACATACATACATACATACATACATACATACATACATACATATATACATACATACATACACACATATCTTTATTTTCATTTTTATTAAAATAATATATTTTTTCTATTTTTTAATTAACATAGGTTTGTTAAAAAAATAATGACTACTATTTGAAATAGTGATAAAAATAGCAAATGCTAATGAAATTGTTTATATCAATATCTATGTTTCAATAACAAAAATATATTAATTCAAATATATGCAAAGAGTAAAATATTATTGATAGGTATATGTTCAAATTATATTTATTATAATAAATAATAAAAAATACTTAATGATTTTATACTTGATAAAGATTTAAAAAATAAAATCAAATTATATATTATGAAAATTATTACTTAATAAATAATGAAAACCACTTTAAGACATGATATTATGCTTAAACGGAATTAGAATAACTATTCAAGACCATACACTCCAAAATTACATTATCATAAATCTGCGAGGCCTGAGTCGTGGGGACACCCCTACCACATAAAAAAAAAAAAAAAAAAAAAAAACTCTGCCTTAATATAGTTGCAACAATTACATTAGTGTGCATTAACTTGTGGAAATGAGATCTCTGCATATCCTCTGCATATTTACTACACTTTTCTAAGTGAATTGAATTACGCTTTTGCCCTCTGACGATTCAGCGGGACTTGAGTTTGTGGTTCCGCGATCGAATCCTGGGGCCGCGACATTATGTCGTATTCACCAAAACCATTTGTGCGATCAGTACTCCCCAACACAGGAAGCAAAGGCCACCCAAAATAGGAGGCAAACGCCTGCATAGAACCCAGAAATGGCAATAACCAGCGGATTGAAGCCCTTTCTACGAAACGCTGTCCTGTTGCCGCAGTTGCCCATTTCAAATGATTTCTTCCTTTACTCTCCATGTTATAACCGCGTCTGCCGGGCCTCCTCTTCTTCTGCACTGCTTAACGAAGCATTGACACCACCAGAACAAGGGCTTAAGAGTTGCCTTGATGTACTTTCTTTCTGCCATTGCTTTACCAATTCTTTAATTCTCCTTTTAGTTTTTTTTCTCAAAACTCACTAAAGCATTCATATTTGCCTGTGCTGCAATGGCGTCAAATTATCCTTTCGCTGGGCTACACCGAACAATTTCCTACGGATATAAAATACATACGGAAAAAAAGGGAATCCATGACTATCACCGTAACTCGACCAAAAATCCCGTAGGCTTGACTGTCGACATGTGTGGAGTAAGCTAAGCGATGTGGGCTGAAATATCACCCGAAAAATTCAAGGTAGCCTGTGACGTCACTTCGGGGGAGCTTGTGACGTCACTTCAGGAACTTGTGATTTTCAGTCAAAGAGTTTCACTTACATACAAAACTAGCATTGCATCCATAAGAGGGTCAAGGGATAGGCGGATAGGAGGTTAAAAGTAAAATTTAAATGTATTTTAATATTATATAACTAGTTACATAACAAATTTAAATTATGCATGTTTTGATTACAAATATGAACTATGATTTGTAAAAATAATCATGGTTTGATAGGCCTAACATGATCAACCTAAATTATAAAATACCATGTTTTAAAAAGTGAAGAGAAAAAAATTCTATGTATTTTAAAAGAAGAGATATGTAGTACTCAGAAAAGGAATCAAGTTCACAACTTAATATATCTAAAGAACTTGAGTAAAAAAATAATTAAGATTATAGAAAATTCATTTTCTTGTGTGCATGCATCCGAGGCATTCAGAAGGAGGGAATTTGGATAGGTTGAGAGAGACATTAGAGTCCACCAACCATATCGTCTTGTGAGCTTTATTTAATGAGATTTTTCCTTGAAAAGAAACACTTAGTGTTAAACTTGTAGATACAATAGAAAATGGTTATTCAAACACTGTTGTGGCAATGAAATGGCATAACAAGAAAATATATTAAATGTAACTATCTTACAGTGGCAACCAGATGAAAGATATAGAAAAAATTCTTTTAGAATGAAACAAAACACATCAAAAAATGATTTGGCCAAGTATAGATTCACAAAATACAAAATAACTAACACATGGCAAGTGACTTACCTTGATATTTTGTACAAATTGTTTCATGTTGTCAGTCATTTTGATGAGAAAAATGCTTAGAGTTTGGAGGAAAAATATTATGAAAACTAACCAAATAAGTAGTCTTTAAAGATGAGGTGAGCCAAAACCAATCTCCCTGCAACGACTGCATCAATTTGTTCACAATAAAGGGTAGTTGCAAGAAATTGGGTCCACAAAATGTTCAAAACCTGGAAGTGTTTTTCCTAATTTTCAAAAAAAATCATAGTTGGAATTAAAATTTGAAGCACTTACACATTGAATCTTTAAAAAGTTCAGTAATATGAAATTTAGTATTTTGATTCTAGTTTTCAAATATGTAATTTATTCTAATACCCAGATGATACAAAATAATTTTTAATATGCATGCATAAAAACCACTTTTTAAAAGTCACTTTTTAGGACCATGCTATGCATGTGTACGAACACTATAATTTGACTTAAATAAAAGTATTTTTCTAATTCCTTTTGGGGAAAGATGTATATTATAATGAAGATTGATGAGGATATTTTTAATAAAATTTTTTCATAGTATTATTTTATTTATTAATTTTTTATTGGCCCTTGTATTAGGGAGAAATTTTCAAGTTAGATTGCAAAGAGCATAATAAATCAAACCCCAATCAACAATGGAGAACAATGGAAAGAAAGAAACATAAAAATATTGAAACACTATCACCTGGTTTTGAAGCCTCCATTGAATGACCTCCATTGGCCTTATCCATCTTGTTGTAAATTGTATGATTGCCCTTAGATTTGAAGTGCAACCATAGCCTATGATCAAGACAAGAAAAATATTGAAGATTTATGAGTGCTCAAGTATTCAAGTTCTCAAGCATGCTGAAAATAACTCTATGCACATGTGTATATTTCCAAATGACTAGAGAGAGACCCTTTAAAAGAATGTGAGGTTGACAATGGATGGCTAGGATTAAAATTTTAGAAAAACCTAAGATCAAAGGTCGGGATTCAATGTGATAAGGAGCATTAGTGTTGGGGAAACATAGGGTCAAATTTAGGGCAATCTTTGAAATGAAGGGTTGAGATTTAATTGAAAGCAATTAAATAAATGGTGGAGAAAAAGAGGTAGTTGGAAAATCAATTAATAATAAAAATTATTTGATTTATGGAGGAAAGTTGACTTATGAATTAAATTCATAAATGGGAATAAGACAAAAAGTAGTAAATAATTATTTTAATTATTTACTTATGGGATGAAAAGTGGGTTAAATGGATAAAGTTATTTAATTGAAGGATAAATGGTAATGTTATTAAATAATTGGAGGGAAAGAGGATTGATTAATGACATATTTAAATAAATAAATATAATTTAATTATTTAAATAATCATGGAGGAATAATTATGACATTAGGACATGATTAAATAATTGAATTATGTGAGGGAGAAGCATGGGAATCATAGAAAAATATAGCTCAAGGGCCCAGGTTATTTTTATGTGTCTACATTTTGCCCCTCTTTAACATAATGCAATTTATTGCATTGTGTCAAAGAAAACAAGTCAAAAATATGACCCAGTGTGAAAGTGAGGAGAGGAACTTGATGACGAGGAGGTAGTGGTATGCCTCCTCGAGAGGACAGGTGGGTTCAAAGAACATGAGTGTGCTCTTGAAATGGATGAGGGGACTAGAGGATGAATGAATATAAGAAGTGTTAGCATGGAAGACATGGATGTTAGGATGAAAAAGGAATACTTCAATATTTTTCCAAGTAACATAATAGGAATTGCATAATCATCATTGGGTGGTAAAATGTGACAAATGGATGACAAACACCATGATATGACATAGACCAAGGTGTGCAAGGTCATCCATTTGTGAAAAACAAATAGTCTAAGAGGGAGCCTAAAAATGCCAATGACTATTTGATGGAGCCTGTCGTCAGGAAAGATGCATCCTGAAAAGGAAAATGACATTTTGATAGGGCCCAATTCCAAGAAGGACGTGTCTTGGAGGGGACCATAAAGTGACTAGGTCGAAATTGTTTTTGGCAATTTGATTGATGTTTGAATTGATGACTAATTGGACTATGTTGTTTGTTGGTTAATGATTTGAAATTCAAATGACTATCTTGTGTATGAGTGTGACTATGCCTGACTTATTTGACTAACATGACCCTAAAAGATTGACCTAGGTAGCCTTGAGGGCTCATTGACTAATGGCCTTTCCTAAGTCATGGGTATGTGCAGGATCATGGTGCGCCAAAAAGTGGCAATATTATGGGGGTATGTGGCTGAGGACTTTTTTTTCACCCAAAATTAATGAAATGGTTTCTAGAGGAGATTCTCAGCTTTCCAAAAATATAAATTATGATTAATTTGAATTCTAATAAATAATTATTATTCATTTCTAATAGAATTATGACTAAAAGTTCCCTAATTAATAGGGCCGCATTGAAAACATATATAACTTTCAACTGGGTATCATATTTTAACCAAACACTGGCCACATTCTATGCTTCATATAATTATAGATAAAAAATAAAAATTTAAATTTCATGAAGTTTGTCTCAAGTTAAGGTGGCTCTATTGCATCGAAGTTTTATATTTTCTAAAAGTTGGTAATAAAAATTAATAATTAATTATTTACTTGGAAAAAAAAATTTGGTTAAAAAATATGCATCACATCCCGACATGAGTCCCCATTTGAGAGCAAAATCTCACAAAAAAAATATCATTTTATTATGGTTAGGTGTATCGTATCTATTAATCTACTTCTTATTTTTTCCCTAAATTTAAGTACCAATACATTGAAATTTCAAATTTTCACCAAATAGATTTTATTTATTTTAAACAAACCTAGTATTTTAGAAGATCCATTCAATTTTCTACAATCTCTATTCTTACATATTTTTGAAATAATATAGATAACTTATTCAAATATTTATGTCAATTTTCCTAACACTGATTTTTTTGAATTTTTTGCCACTTAAGGGCATGTTTTTTGCACGATGATCCTGCACATACCCTCATACACTTAGAGACCTCATAGTTTGACATGGATGGTACTGACATATTGAAGATGAACCGACATGTTTTGAATTGACTCAACTAACCCTAAGGGACTGGACCTAGGGGGCCTCGGGGGCACATCGATGATGGCCTTGCCTACGTAGCAAATGTGTAGAGACCTCATAGTTCAACTGATGCCTTAATCAAAGATGGCATATTTTATTGATTGATATGATTGACTTGAGAAAGATAAAAGAACTCATTTATTAGACTTGAATGACCAACTAACATTAAAGACTGAAAAGAGTGACTGAAGTGGTCTCGGGGGTACATCAAATGATGACCTTTCCTACATAGAAAATGTGTAGAGATCGCATATTTTGACAAGGAAAAAGACTTACCTAACTGAATCTGACTCTATTCTTCGATTTTTGAAAGTTATTTAGATATTTTTGTGTTTTTCGCATCCTTTGATTTTTTTTTGGATTTTTTAAGTTTTATGATTTTTTTTCTTTTTCGAATATTTGATCGCTAGTGACTAATGTAGAATCCAATGAAACTAGGTGTTGGGAAATGTGCCCCTAGCTAGGTCTAGGACTAAACATTAGGGATGGGATGGGATAGGGATTTATTCTGGACAAAAGATGGAGGATAAAGGACATGAGACGTCAACCGTTTGAAAGTCATGATAAAGATGACAAAGCCTTATGATGGATGTCAAATGGGAGATGATAGAGAGTAAAGTCATTGTGATGGATGAGGGTGGAAGAACATGTAGAGTGATAGCAGATGATGAAGCAAAGACTTACTACACATTGTGCCTGTTTGCCAAGTTTTCACCATGGCACTTATCCAAAGCACCACCAAAATGGTTTTCATTATTGGATGGATTATTTCTTTTTATTATTTTCATGATTGCTTTGATTTTTTTTTGTCACCAAGACGCCTGTTTGCCAAGTTTTCATCAAGGTAATGATTTTTTTATTTTTCAATTTTTTTGCATTTTTATGGTTTTAGCATGGTTCTCTAAAGCTATGTATAGAACTTGTGCAAGTGTAAGCTATTGATAGACTTTGAAAAAGGTTCCCCTTCAAGTGTGGACAACTAATAAGAACCAGAACCAAAAGATGTTATGAAATATGGACCTAACTAGTTGGGCTCAAATTTGTCAGGTTTCTCACGTTCTGCTTGATTTTTTGGATTCTCCATCAACATTGAGTCACCAATGTTGAAGTGTCTAATCAAAACCCTTTTATTGTAACTGCGGAAAAGGTGATTTTGATATGCTTGTAGATGAGTGAAGGCCCTCTTTCTGCCTTTATCAAGCAATTCTAACTCATGCAACCAGGATAGACGATATTCCTCAGCATCAATAGACCCTTTCATGGAGACCCATAGGGAAGGGACTTCGACCTCGGTATGAAGGATAGCCTTTGAACCAAAGACAAGGGAAAATAGAGTGGCACCAATGGGTGTGTGAATGCTTGTGCGATAAACCCATAGGGAAAGGTTAAGCTGAATGTGCCTATCATGGCCAACGCCATTGACAGTCTTTCTAAGAATTTTGATTATGGTCTTATTAGATTCTTTGACTTGACCATTTCCTTGCAGGTAATATGGCATGGAAAAGTGGTGTTGAATGCATAATTTCTCACATAACTCACAGACATCCTAATTTTTGAAGGGACGACCGTTGTCAGTGATGATGGTTTGGGGGACGCCATACTGAGATATGATATAATTGAGGATAAATTTGGAGATTTTTTTACCGGTAATGTATGTCATAGGGATGGCTTCAACCCATTTGGTGAAGTATTTGATGGCATTGATGATGAAATTATGACCATTTGATGAGGTGGGATTGATTTTTCCTATGAGATCAAGTCCCCATTGGGAGAAGGGCCAAGGTGAAGTGATAGGTTGCAACTCTTGTGCAAGGGCATGAATGAGGTCGTTGTGTATCTAGCACTATCAACATTTCCACACATAGTGATAGGAATTTTGCTTCATTGTAGGCCAGTACTATCATAGTCACATGATCTTTTTGGATAGTGTCAGACCACTAGAATGGGCTCCACATATACCTTTGTGTACTTCACGTAAGGTAGTTTTTGATTCATTAGTGTCAAGACATCTGAGTAAGGTGTTGTCAAAGCTACATTTGGATAAGGTATCACTGATGATGGCATAGTGAGCAGCTTTGTGGATGAAGGACTTGTGTTGGTTGTTGGAGAGGTCAAGTGGTAGGGTGACCTAGGAATGTAAGTAGTCATAGATATCCTAGTACCAGGGGGAATTAGGGAAAACAAGCTCACATACCATTTTAGACTTAGGGTTTCATCAAAGGCAGAGACCAACAGTTGTTCCAATAAGAACTCGTACTGTGATATATTGTTAGGAATATCCAAAAGAGACCCAATAGTGGCCATGGAATTTGCTACTTTATTTTGGACACATGAAACTTGGAAAAAGGAGATGTCTACAAAGTACTACTTGAAATTATCAACCATTCTTTTGTATGGGGCCAATTTATTATCCTTAGTATCATAGTCATCGTTGACATGTCCAATGAACAATTATGAATCACCAAAGACTTATAGACTCTTAATTTTCCATTTTATTGCCATATACAATATTCTCAATTAGGCTTCATACTCTGCAATGTTATTTGTGCACAGGAAGGCTATCCTAAAAGATTTAGGGATTGTATCACCTTGAGGGGTAACAAATAATATACCTGCACCAGATCTATGATTAGTATGCAAACCATCAAAATGCAATTTTCATGATACTCTCATGTCCATTGTGAATATTGGCTCATTAGGAAAATTTGAAACAAAAGGGTGATTGGCTTGTGTGGGCGCATCTACTAGTTGGTCAATGATGACTTGTCCTTTTATTGCCTTACGTTCAACATACTGAATGTCATATTCACTGAGTATCATGACCCATTTAGCCAATTGTCATATTAATTCCGCTCTACGAAGTAAATATTTTAGAGGATCTATCTTTAAGACAAGCTTAGTTTAATGGTTTAGCATGTAGTGTCTTAACTTTTGAGCAGAAAAAATCACTACAAGACAAGCACGTTCAATTGGACAGTAGTTAAGCTCGTATCTCACCAAAGTGTGGCTAATGTAATAGATTTCAAATTCCTTTTCCTCATGGTCATTTTGAGCCAACAATTCCCCCAATGTGGCTGTAGTGGCTGAGATGTACAAAATAAGGGGCTTTCCATCGATAGACAACATCAGAATAGGAGGCGTCAAGAGATACTCTTTGATCTACTAAAAAGCTACTTCACACTTGTCTCTCCAAATGAAGAGGAATCCCTTGCATAACAAATATTGAAAAAGTTGACATTTATCTGCAAGTTGTGCAATGAAGCACCTAATAGATTGGAGTCGACCCTGTAGCGTTTGGAGTTGATTGATTCCTTTAGGTACAGGCATGTTTAATATGGCTTTGACTTTTGTTGAGTCTACTTCAATGCCTCAATAGGAAACAATGTATCCCAAAATATTTCCTAATGTCATGCCGAACACACATTTCTTGGGATTTAGGTAGACCTTATATTCTTCTAGCCATTGGAAAATCTTGTTCAGGACTCTTAAGTGATCACCACGTGTCAAGGATTTTTCCTGAAGATCATCAACATAGTCTTCCATCAATGTTTGCATGAGATCATGAAATATGGTGGTCATAGCTCTTTGATAGGTTGCACCTATCTTTTTTAGTTCGAAGGGAATGACATTCCAACAATATGTACCACATGGGAAAGTGAATGTCATATTATGTTGGCCTTCAAGGGAAATTTGGATCTGATTATATCCTGAGAAGCTATCCATGAGGGACAACAACTCGTAGCCAGCCATTAGGTCTACTATGATGTCTATATTCAAGAGTGAGAAGTCATCCTTCATGCATGCTTTGCTCAAGTCCCAAAAATTTGTGTTGATATGAATTTTTCCATTTGGTTTGGTCATTGGTACAAGGTTTGAGATCCAGTCTGCATAGTCAATAGGTCTTATGAAACCAAAATCCAATAATTTCTTAAGTTCAACTTTGACCAGCATAGCTATCTGAGGGTGCATTTTCCTAAGCTTTTGTTTGATTGACTTTGTATTTGGATGCAATAGTAGATGATGTAGAACCAACTCAAGATCCAATCCTGGCATATCAGCATAAGACCATGCAAAATTGATTTGTGATGTCAATCAAGGGAAGGAAACTTGCTTCCAATCATAAATGGAACAAAATCAATCACTTTTGCAAACCTTACAACCTTGTGTTGTCAGTCCTTCACCAAATCAACCAATCTTCCTTATAGGTCTGCAAACCTATTCTTCCAACATTAACATTCAGAATCTCTCAAAAGCCTTTGTAACCCTCAACTTTTTCAAACACCCATTTAAGTATTCTTTAACATACATCAAAATTTCTTAATACTTATTTAGACCAACCCTCTCAAATCAAGCAAACTATGTTGTCCACAAGGCCAATTAGGCCAAATTAACAAAGTAACCACTATTGAAACAACTCACAAACCCAAAAACTCAATGGGGAAACACTCACTAGGTAACAAAACCTCTTATTACAAAAATTATCTTTAGAAACTCACTTTCCAAGACCCCATTCCATGAAACCCTCTTTTTTCACAATTTAGGCAAGGGTTTATTGAAAAACCCACTTATAGACCCCACCAAACCAGCCCAATGCACTCAACACCTTCAAAAAAACTTGCAAAAACTTAAAATAACATAAAAAAGTTGCTACCTTTAAATATTTCTCACTTTTCCCCTCTCTAACTCTCTTTTTCACTCTAAACCACACAAAAATGTCATTTAGGGCATCAACAAAAACCACCATTTAGACCACCCCTACTCATGAAACCTTGAAAACATATTCAATATCCCTATTTATGCCTTTACATCAAGTTACAGAAGGATACAATGGGTGGAAGGCTTAAAATGTCATTTTTAACACACTCAAAACCCTTAAACAGGGTATACAGGCTACTCCTCTATAAATTACTTCTGAAAAGCACAAAATCTAATGAAAGTACTCCAAACCAAATATGAAATAATTTTAGGCCTGATTTCCACTAGATTTAATCCTTAATACAGAAAGATCACCCTGTACGGAACTATACAGTTCAAGGAAACATCAAAATTTCTGAAAAAATACAAAATTTGCAAGAAAAAACAATGAATTTTATTTCCTTTTCTCAAAGATCAACTTCTCCAACCTCTACCAAAAAGATTACAAGCCTTCTAAATTTTTTTCCAACATCCATCATCAGTTACAACTAACTTTTGAATAAGATGACCATTGATTACCCTCAAACTTGCAATCTTGAAACTTTTGCTTAACAACTTTTACATTATTTTTGTACTTTTTGCAATATTTTGCAAATTGACTCTTCTAACCACCTAATTGAATCAAATGAAAAAAAAGTACCAAAATTGTCCTTGACATGGCCTTATTACATCACAAAGGCTCAAACTTTCAAAAACCCAAACTAAGACCCCTAATTTCATGTATTGAATTTGGTGTACCTACACCATACAACCCCCCTAAAAGAAAGCCTCATGTCTCATGAGGACTATACTGCCTTAAACCTATATTTTTCATAGCATCTCTTTGTCCTACAAATACTCCTTGGTCTGGAAATATCCTCCGTGGGACCAAATACCTGGTTCTTGCTTCATATCTTGCATTGTTGAGCTTGTGTCCACCTTGCCATTGCCTCTCCTCTACAAACAAACCTGCCTCATGCAATCCACCATTATTCTCAATAGAAACTGATGTCATACCTACAAAAAAAAATTTACCTTTTTTTTTTGAACTTTTTCCTTCATCATCAGGTTGCATGCTTGAACTCATTCATATGCTTTGGCCAAGCACCCCTTTTTACTTCACTCTTTGTCTTTACATCTCTTCTCAGGTTCTCTGACCCAAAAAATTCTATTTTTCAGAGTTTCTAACCTCTGTACTAGAAGAATACACCTTCCCACCAACCTTTCTTCCAACAAGTGGAAAAATCATTGTACCAACAACTATATTATCACACTTCTCCAAACTGTTTGGAGTTTTCACAAACAAACCATCTTTGGCCTTCTCTTGGCTTTCCTTTTCCATCATCACATCTTTTTTCTTCTCCAATACTGAGACACCTTTCAAACTCATTGTTTTGACACCTTCACTTTGTGGCGTGACTACACACTCTTCTTGTTTTCCATCCTCAACCTTCACAAACTCTTTATTACCCATCATGATTACCTTTTCTGCCTTTGTCTACTCCTTGACTTCCTCTTGCAATGGAAGAAAAGTAAATGTGTTCCCATCATGTTCAATATGATATTTATTATCCCTTCCATCATACATGGCTTGTTTATCAAATTTCCATGGTATTCCAAGCAACAAATGACAAAATTCCATTGGTAGAACATCACAAAATACCCAATCTCTATACCCTCCAATCTGAAACTCAACTAAAGCCTGCTCATTAATTAGAAGTGATTGATAATAATTTAACCATGACACCTTATAGGGTGTTTCATGAGGAAATTTCACCAAACTTAACTTATCTACTATTTCTCTTGATACTATATTATTAGTGGGACCTGAATCTATTACTACCTTGCATACTTTACTTGCATGTGGTCTTGAATATAATTTTCCTTTGCAATGGTTCTTTCTCCTTGCTGGCCTTCAAGAGTTTTCTTCTCAGCATCAAAGCTTCACAAACTTCAAGTGCAACAACATGACTTGGAGAATTTACACTTTCCTCTTCATCTTCTTGCACAATTTGGACTCTCTTAATTTCACCTCTTCTTTCACACCCACTTTAAGCAGCACCAAAATTTTCAGGAAACTTAAAGGATGGATGAAAAAACTCACCAAAGTTGTAGCACCTTCCTAAAAACACATTCGAACCTCTTCCTTGATCTATATATTTTTCCCTAGAACTTGTTCTTCTACCTCTCCATCCACCTCTAGATTCAACCACTTGTTCTTTACCTTTACCAACATCTTCTTGATCTTCATTGGACTATTTTGAAGAAGAAAATGTACCTTTGCCTCATGAAGTACCGCCTCTACCTCTTGTTGTATTTTCTTATCTCCTTTTCACTTTTTCTTCTACCATTATAGCCATTTGAAAACATTCTTCTACTATTTTTGGTGCCATCAAACTTATTTCATCCTGAATATTATACCTTAGACCATTAAGATATCTTGTTACTCTTTCTTCCTCATCTTCCTCATGCTTTGTTCTTATACTTAATCTATAGAACTCCTTGTGTATGCTTGCACATCTAATTCATTTTGATTAATATTTTGAATTTTTTTAAGCTATTGAACATTATAATAACTAGGAAGGAACATACCTTTGAGTTTTGTCTTCATTCTCTCCCAAGAAGTAATCTTGTTCTTCCCCTTTTTCTACCTTTCATCTTGCACAAAGTTCCACCATATCAAAGAATGTCCTTTCAACTTGGTCTTAGCCTTCTTCACCTTGTGATCTTCATCTACTTCTTCACTTTCAAAGTGATTCTCCATGGCTCCTATCTAGTCCAAGAGCTCTTCACCATCTAGTTTACCTCCTACATAGGCAAATCCATTTTGATATGTCCATAACCTTTCACAGCCTTCAAAAGCTTTAGCATCCTCACATCCTTTGGATCCAACTCTTCCTCTTCACTAGAAGTTTTTTCCTCTTCAGAATCACTTTCATCCATGGTGATCCCAACATTAGACTTTAATGCAAAAATCTCCTTCTTCAAGGCTTCCAATTCTCTAACCTGTTGATCAATCTTTCTAACAACAGTGCTTCCTTTGGGAGGAATCTTAACTCCTCCAATTCCACATTTTCCTTGCACACAAACTTTCAACCTTTTACCTCAAGAAACCTACTTCCTAGGCTCTGATACCAATTGATGTCAACCAGGGCAAGGAAACTTGCTTCCAATCACAAATGGAACCAAATCAACCACTTTTGCAAACGTTACAACCTTGTGTTGTCAGTCCTTCACCAAATCAACCAATCTTCCTTGTAGGTTTGTAGACCTATTCTTCCAACCTTAAAACATTCATAATATCTCAACAACCTCTGCAACCCTCAACTTTTTCAGGCACCCATTTAAGCATTCTTTACCATTCATCAAAATTTCTTAATACTTCTTTAGACCAACTCTCTCAAATCAAGCAAACTACATTGTCCACAAGGCCAAATTAACAAAGCAACCACATTTGAAACAACTCACAAACCCAAAAAATAAATGCGGAAGCACTCACCAGGTAACAAAACCTATAATTACCCAACTTATATTCAAAAACTCACTTTCCAAGACCCCATTCCATGAAACCCTCTTTTTTCACAATTTAGGTAAGGGTTTATTGAAAAACCCACTTATACACCCCGTTAGACTGATCCAATGCACTCAACACCTTCAAAAAAAATTGAAAAAACTTAAAATAACATAAAATTTGCTTCCCTTGAAGATTTCTCACTTTCCCCCTCTAACTCTCTTTTTCACTCTAAACCACACAAAAGTGCCATTTAGGGCATCTACAAAAACCACCATTTAGACCACCCCTACTCATGAAACCTTGCGCACATGTTCACTATCCCTTTTTATGCCTTTCCACTACGTTACAAAAGGGTAAAGTGGGTGGAAGGCTTAAAATGTCATTTTTAACACACTCAAAACCCTTAAATAGGGTATATACGCTGATCCTTTGTAAATTGCCTCTAAAAAGAAAAAAATATAATGAAAGCACTCCAAACCAATTTTGAAATAATGTTAGGCATTTTTTTGACCAGATTCAATCCATAAGAGAGCAATCCCACCCTGTACAAAATCGTACAATTCAACGAAACATCATAATTTTTGGAAAAATACAAAATTTGCAAGGAAAAGCAATGAATTTTATTGCCTTTTCTCAAAGATCAACTTCTTCAGCCTCTACTGTAAAGATTACAAGCCTTTTAAAGTTTTTTCCAACCTCCATCATTAGTTACAACTAAATTTTGAATAAGATGACCGTTGATTACCCTCAAACTTGCAATCTTCCAACTTTTACTTAACAACTTTTACATTATTTTTGCATTTTTTGCAATATTTTGCAAATTGACTCTTCTAACCACCTAATGAACTCAAATGACTACAAAATACCAAGAGTGGCCTTGACATGGCCTTATTAGATAAAAAAGACTCAAACTTTCAAAAACCCAAACTAAGACCCCCTAATTTCATGTATTGAACTTGGTGCACCTGCACCAATTTGGCATTCTATGAAAAATGCTTGAAAGTACAGTTTTTCCTCTTCTGTCAGGGATGCTGCAAAGAGAAAATTCTTAGGATTATCTGTAGTATCGATGTTGAATTCTATTATATGTCTTCGATCAATATCAGGGATCTCTCTTGATTGACATGGAGAAATTCTAACCCTCCATCCTTGGGTGCCTCAGAGAGGTTTTTTCCCTCGCATACATCCTTTATCTTTACTTTTGATTGGTCAGAAGGTGCTGTACAATTTTCACCTAAAGACCGTTCATTTTTTATTTTCTTTTTTTCTTTTTTGCAACTAGAGGGTGGGACAGTCTCACCGAAATATGTGACAATGTCAAGATCTATAGTGAAGCTATCATTATGGTCCCCATGTGGTATTCCCTCTCGTAGTCCCATAAATTTAGCAATGGCCTCTTCATTTTCAAATATGTCCAAGGTAGGTGGATCTTGTTGGTCCCAATGAATCAATTGTGGGTAAATGATGGAGATGTCATCATTGGTGTTAGTGAAGGGGGAAGCAATTGATAGGGTAAAGAGAGAGGTATTATTGGGATCCTAAAAGGATGCTATCCATGCTCTTTTTTCTGTGGTCTTTGGTGGGTCAGGTTCATAAAAGGATTCAACACAAATATTGATATCCATGAGGTTGGTAAAGTATGGGCGGGGTATGTCGAAATCATGAAAGACATGATCAAGCTCATAGTCACTGGTGGCACAAGATTCCCACTCATATTCATTAGAGTCAGTGTCACTATGATAAATTTCAATAGGATCCTCAGATGTCTCAACATCTTCCAAAGCACTCACATCCTTATTTGAAAGCACCTTAGTACTTGGAGCACCAATCTTAATTGGTACGAATCATAACCTTGAGTTCTTTGGCCACGTAAGAGGCATCAAAGGTTCTCTCATTCCATTTTTTGTATACCAAGTCCTTTGGTTCCATCATAACCATTTTGTTTCATGTGCTCAAAACCTTTGCCATATTGTTCTGTTGGTAGCGGTGACAGATCTTCCTCGTCTAAGTTGTAAATCAAAGCTAAAATATCATCAATGTCTTCTTTGTTTACCTCTCCCCATTTTGTGAAGGTGGTGGTAGGAGGAAATTTAATGACAAATTTGGGTTCCATCTTGAAACAAGGCCTACCATAAGACTTGGGAGACTTAGGAAGCTTTGTGATGCAATAGGTAGTATTCATTTTATACTCGCCACAACATTTTTCTTGGATTGGATCTTGATTTTCGGTCAGCGGATGGGGTTTTGGATGTGGATGATTTAATGAGGGTGGAGGGATTGACATAACTAGATGAAGTGGAAACGAAAGTGGATGTGAAATCTTCTCGATTGATAGGAACCTATTGTTCAAGAACTCCCCTGAAATTAGTGCAGTTTATTGGTAGCGATCAGGATTGTTAATGATCATGACTTCGGTGCCATTATATGGAAATTTCAAGCATTGGTGATAAGTGCAAGGCAGAGATTTCATGGCATGAATCTAGGGTCTATTGAGGAGAAGGTTATATGGAAGTTCAAGATCCAAGACTTGGAATGTGGTGTCCATAATTGTGGGGCCAACTTTGATAGGGAGTGTGATAACACCCTTGCAAGGCCATTCTTTGTACTCAT